>MU853884.1:52901-110625 GCA_033297225.1 Diplogelasinospora grovesii | reverse complement strand
TAGGCGGTGAGGAGAAATTTCTTAGGGTTAGGGATATGTATGGGACCTACAGTACGGATAGACTTTTTCTACAGTACGAGAAGTCCTAGCCTTTATTTATTGCTTTCTTAATGCTCGTAAAGAACAAATAAAACTCTTAATTGTTAAATATAAGAGTGTTTTAATAATGCTTCATTATAGTGAGCAATTACTCTATAGATCTATCTCGTGTGTGTTATGTGCTCTTAAGTCTTAGGAGCTGAAAAGGGAAGAGTTTTACTAACGTACATCATGTGACTGTCCACGTGACTGTCCACGTGCCCCCTTTTCAGTGCCTTCAATCTAACACCTTCCACTAAGCGGTTAGCGACGCGACATTCTTGCGGCAGTCACAGCCGGGCGTACCGCGTTTCTTCCAACATATAACCACTGAATCACCACTACGACCGAGTTTCATCCGTCGTCATCGTCATTTCCCTACGGCAAGGGTAAGCTTTGCTATCTGCTCGCTATGGACCCCCGAAGAAAGCAGATTCTTCACTAGATACGTACGGGGGATCACGTCATTCGAACCGACTATGAAAAAACCAAACCCAACAGTCATCGAAGTCGGGTAACAGGGGCCGGGGCTACCCCCACATCGTCAACTACTTCATCCTCTGTTCCGGACAAGTTGGTCGGCGCAGACGACGACCCTCTTATACCAACGTCGGCCGCTATTGATCAGGTTTTCCACGAGGGTCGAGCGACGTGGACGCGTTTCGTCAGGCTGGCCGAGTCCCTCTCTCCTCAAGCCTTCCCGGCGGGATTTGGGGATCCCTCCATCATGTTGAAAGATGTTCCTGCGCTCCCGGACAAACTGCCGAGGAGGGGCTGTTTGATTGGCCGGCCACTGTGGTATATACCTGATCCCGAACACGAGGATGATGCCCGCAATCAACGTCTGGATTTGCAATACGCCCAAGGCGTTCGGCAATACTTCCTGCTCTCGTTTCCGAACCCAATCGAATGCCGCGTTTCCTCACGCCCGCCGCCTTCAGGCTCTCGACCTTGGACCGGTCAAAGAGCGCTGTCGCTCTTGACTATGTGCTGGTCATACATTTTGTCTGTCCGCCTTTTGGAATTGCAGGGCAGGAATGTGGTGTACTCTCCACATTCTTTGCTGCCGACCACGGCCAATGCTTTCCGGCCTAAGCCCTGCGATGTTGTCGTCGACTTCTCGGGTGCATCTCCGTCCCGCAAACTGGTCAGATGGCTCTGCGCCATCCTCTCACCGAAACTGGGTTGGTCGGCGGGTGGGGGAGGTTTCCCGCCATGGGCCGCGTTCTGTTCTGGCGAGGCATGTTTCGTGGTCGTTTCTGCCGACGGACCGGCAGCCTTCTCCCCGAACGAACCGCCACCAAACTCCGCCGAGGCCACGGAGCTGCTCATTGAGCTTTGTGGCTTATACGGACTACTGGGACCCGGAGCTGGGCCTAGGGATAAACCGTCTGAGATACCACCTCCCACAGCAGCATTCTTGGCCGCACTAGCCCTTCCGTTCTATCGGGATGTCAAGCTCATCCCGCAGTTCCCCGTTCCATCACTTGGAAGATGCAGCATGGATAGCGCTACAACTGAACTTCCTCGAATTCGCCAGTACGCCGCCGACCTTCGCTATTACATGACGCTGAGCATACATTCGAGGTCCGTCGGATCAGTCATTTGGAGCATATTTTGGCAACCGCATATCGAAAGCAATCTTGTTAGCCCCTGGGTAAGCTCTATTCTCAGCGTCATCAAGCCTATTCTGGAATCCGGCAATTTGGAGCAGCTAGCCAAAGTGTTTGCATTCCGCCGGCCACGGGTTGCCTCATGGTGGCTGGGTATCTTCCTTCTAGGTGACGCTACTATGCTCGACCGGATTGCTCGGTATTTGGAGACGCTCGAAGAGCGCTGGGGCTTTGGTTCTATGGCGACCCCTAATCCTGCCGTGGCGGCCTGGACTGGATCGCCCCAGTCATTATTGGACGACGAATCAGCGCATCCATACAAAGATTCGGAGGAACTGGTTTCAAGGACCGACCTGCTACGACATCGCTACAACTTCAGCCTCCAAGACGACGCTAGTATCAATTCACCATGGCGCCCGTTTGGCTATATCGCTAAAGAGCTTATCGAGCTTGATCTCTGGCCGTGGTTGGAACGTGGCCACGTTAGGAAATACGTCCACTGGGTCTGGTGGATTAAAAAAGGCAAGCATACCCTTCCCAGTGCCCAGCTTGGCTTCCGCAGGGACACGGGCAAGTTTGCTGCGGATGTTCCTGACCGCTTAGACAAAGTACCTGTCAATCACCCAACAGGACACGACAATGATATCAAGCTGGAACCCTCGAAGAAATCTACTCTTCGTATGATACATTTTTGCATGGAAGATGTAAGTGGAGATCGAGATATGAGCATTCTGGCTATTCCCGGGGTTACAGCTCACCCGTGGCTAAAGTACTGGAGGGGACTGGAATGATGTCTCGGTGGAAACTCGATGTGGAGAGCTGAGAAACAAAAGGTGGATCAAGGTGAATGGATAGGAACCGAGAGAAATACAAGGGGGACAGCAGGCACACAAGCCGGCGGATCTGTGGGTGGATTTCCAAATCCCACAGAATTCATCAGCATTCTTTATGTGGCAACTGGCCTCCGCCGAGGCGAATAGGCTGCTTGCTTGGCCCTAGACAGCTAACGCGCGGATGTGTTGCATGCACGCTGATGAGTTGGTTGCACTTCTGCAACTCGCGCTCTGGCGCACGATAGGTGATCGCGCCGGCTCTGGTTGTTGAAAGCCCTTCGGGGGCCGGCTGTGTCGTTATCGAGGAGAACCAATCGCTGCGGTGTCCCGGACAAGGCCCTGTAGATCTATGCTCGAGCGCAGTCCGTGGTGTGTAGAGGTTGGCTGGCCCCGGGGAAGCTTCGGGACATCTACCAACAGCAAAGACGGATCTCGCATACAGGTTTCTACGTTCCAGAGAAGCTGATGAAGATGACTGCCCCCAATAGATACCAGCTATGGGTTGCACGGGGGTTGTAATAGGGGAATTGGTGGACGGGTCATCTGATGGGATGACTGAGGATCAGTAGCGGTTTCCATTGCTCTTCAGAATGTCGTCTCAGTCGATCGAGAAACCGCGAAAACGGATGGGCACGAGTTGACAATCCCAACACCTCCGCTGTTGGCCAATAATCATTCCCCATGTGAACTTCAGCGCTTGCGGCTGCAGGAGGCTGGCAGTCCTGTTCAGGAGTGCAACCAATAGGAAGGTACCGACTCCACTGTACGTTGCAGTGGACATCAACGCACTCGCTAAAGTACATGTACCTATGTACATTGTAGAGTCGGACAAAACCCTTTTGCAGACGAACAAGAAGCATCCATGACATTGGACGGAAGTTGGCCCAATTTCTAATGGGCGAGCATCTTGAGCATTAATGATTCAGGTACGTTAGATACCTGGTAGGTTTACCTTTTCATGACATGTGTGTAATTTAGTGAACATGGCCATGTGGCCTCTCAAAATCCTCCGATATTCTACTGGAGTGAAAGGTGCACGTTTTCGAAAAAAACCATGCAATTACCCCCTTAAGGCCTGAGTTTATTATGAAGTTAGTAGTGTCTCGGTATACAGAAGTATGAGCGCTTCCCTCATCATATTTATATTACGATAAGTGACCTCGGATTGCTTCTTTACTCTTAGCCGCCCGTGAAGCTCGCCAGGCATGTATGGGCCGCTATAGATTTCTCACACAGAAGCTCATCCACTGTCCGGAAATCGAGTTTCCGGTGACGATTGATGAGCATGGGCATGTAGGTACCTTAATCCAACCACACTTTTCACGCATTGTCAATTCACTCCGCGATGTGTTGATTTCCTGCACGCAATCATGAGGCGTTCCCAGGTAATACTCCATTCCACGTGAAGGATACGATTGATAGGCACAGCGCGGGGGTCATATGCTGCTGTAGTGTAGTTTCTCCTTGACACAGCTGATATACACGTCATGGTGTATACTCGGCGTGAAATGGTGGGTAGTGAGTGCTTTATATGTGGGTTATCCAGCTGATCTGTCTGTCAGCCACCAGTAGGCTAGATCCGAGAAAAATGCATAATATTGGTTTATCTTCCATTATGTATTCGTTGATAACTAAGTCGGTCAGCTGTGGTGGGAGTTTTTCAGCTTCGCTAAGGAGTCCGATACTGACACGTCGCCAAGCCCACCACGAGACACAGTCCTCTTGTTTTCACTCGGGGTACGAGACTACGTGAGTATATTTTACTAAAGCACAAAATTGTGTGAAAACAGTCTTTATAACAAACAATTAGATGTCGCACGGTCAATCACTTAGATCCACGCACGGTCAAACACCTTGGCTTAGATGCCCGCACGGTCAAGTTAGACTTTGCCAAGCTCACGAGGTCGAGCTGTTCCGGTTTCACTAATATAGTTACAAAGTAGTGGCGACTAAGAGAGATGTCGTAGCAATGATTTAAAAAACGCACCTGAATGCTCCCTCTGAAAGTCGTCTCAACAGCCTGCATCGCGACATATGCGTACTTGTATTTTTGCGGTCTTTCAAAGTCCCTTTCTTTAGCCAACCAGCAACTGCTTTCATCCCTTCAACAAAAAGATACCTGTATATATATGCAACATGCGTTCCGCACTGTATAAAGCTTCGGCCCTATTGGCTCTCTCAGCTGTTACACTCATCAAAGCTGCACCTTTCTCGCAAGTTATTATCCATCCCAACGATCCCTCCTTGTGTCCCCCCCTTCCCCTTCTAACAATTTTCCAGTATCCATGGAGCCGACACACCTACGACCTCTCTTACCTCCAGATCTGCAGCAGCGTTCGGCTGTGGCAACCCAGTCTGGGGCCTAGCGCAGGACGACTGCCAGTGGATGTCCCAGATCGGGATGGCGGGTATGGGCATCAACGCAGGCGGTAACAATGGCCATGTCTGGGTGGGCGGCGACGGCCCCAACACCATCACGTTCTGGAACCGCTCCCCGGTTCGCATTATCGCTCTGCTCTGGAACGGCGACCAGTCGTGGGTCAACGTCGCCGCCCCTCAGATCTCGTGGTCCCTTGCTCCCGGCCAAGCCGTCACCATCTCAGCTGCCAATGGGGTTGCTGGGGGCTTCAGCGCCCTGTACAACCACCAGACCACCCTCCGGGACGGACAGGTGTACAATACCTGGGGGGAGTTCTCCACTGGAAACTCCGCTACTGTCGACATCTCGCGCCTGCCAAACATGAGCGGCAGCGCCATGGACGCCCGTGTCGGCACGGGCTGCGTAACCAACATGAACACCTGCGTGTTTGTCTGCAGCAACGGGCAGAACCGGTGTGGAGGTCCCGGGGAGTATGCACTCATCAACTGCTCGGGACCCAATACCGCGTACGGACTGGATCCCAACGGCCAGCCGGGTGGTGGATGTCAGGGGTGGAGTAACGGTGGGCATATCGATGTGGACTTTTATTAATTAGCCTGGTCTTGGCTTGCGCATTTATATTTTATTGTTGCTGCTGTCGTATTCTCTGTTCATGCTTCTGCTTTTCCCCCAAATCTACTGCAGTGTCTTTGTCGGGGTGTCTGTGATAGAGAACCGCAGCCCCGTGTACCTAGTTCAAGTTCCGTCCATCGCTCTGACTAAGTAAGGTAAGTAAGGTAAATGGGTTCGGTTGATCCCACTCAGCAATCCGCGGCAACTACTCCGGCGGGGCACTGCTGCTTCACAGTTGTGTCACTGGTGGTCGTGCCTGACTCGGAACAGCCCAAACGTAATGCTCAGTATAAGCCCGGGGAAGTCGCGACACCCTTAACAACTGCCTTCTCAGCGGGCATCGTGATGCTGTTTTGGCTTTCACCAGAGCCGTTCATCTTCAAGCCTCTGCTTATCAACCAACAGCTTTTTTGACTTATTCCACCCGTAATCTGCCGCACAAACTCCTGGCGCCGCCTTCACTTTTATTTCAGTTCTTTTCTTGCACTTACTCTACGCTGTATCCACCTCTCCGCCTTACGGTTTCGCTCTTCTGATATCCCTCATGGAAGCGAGAGTCAACTCAGCGGTGCAAGCCGTGTTGTGTGGCCGCACAGTGCCTGAAGCAGCAGAGGAATGGGGTGTCGACGTCGAGGCCGTCGAATTAGGCTATTCTCGCTACAGATCCCGCCAAAGGTTAACAATAGCAAACGAGTCCAAGCTTGTCGGCTGGCTTTTGCATCAGGGAGCTCTTGGGTAGGTATAGACCTAGGGCCCGGCAGATATGAGACCTGATGGTGAAAAAATGGTTACGCAAGTTTCAGCCCACCGCCACCCTGAGCCTTTCATGGGGTTCAAAGGTTTTATTTACGCCATCCTGAAGTGAGGGAGTTGATGGCCGAAGATGTTGATGGCAAACATGGAACTCAAGTGGATGACGTCACAGCAGATCGACGAGTTTGTCGACTCCTGCGATTAAACAAGCTCTCCAAGGGCACCTGATATAACCGATAAAACAACGGAAACGAGGATCAGTTGGCAGATGGAGTTGTGAGTGTGCAGCCTACGTACCTTGACCTGGCGGGAAAGTGCTCGAGGATGGCGACGGGATGGAAGGTTTAGGCCTGGGCATGGAATTGCTCATGACACACACACCATACATTGAAGGATGTACAGGGCTAGGATGGAATGGATATGCGAGTAGACGCGTAGAGAGGCTGTTGCGACGAAAGGTTGCTGGATCCAAGTTCATGCACTCAGTTAAACTTGGGTTCTGTCCATAAATTACACGTCCGTGTGTCCAAAGCTGACACCAAATTCCACCCAGCTGAGACCCTTTATCGAGGCCGTACACACCAACTCGCCAAAGGACTGGTACGGTGGTCAAGGCAGATACATGTAGGTCACGCAGAAGCAAAAAAAAAGTAAGGTACCTACGCAGGTACACCACATAACAACCTTCTGACATGCATTGAGCGCTGTTTGCAGTATACCGGTAGATAGCCTAGAAGGCACGGCGGAGAGTCGCCCGCTCACGGCACGAGAAGGGGGCTTGAGCACAGCGATATTCATTTACTGTGACGAATCTTCGATAAGGGACTTGTTCAACTGCATGCTTACGCACGTTGCCATGACCGGAAGACAGGCATAGGGGAAGAGATAAGGAAAAGGGCAAAGACTTGAAATAGGAGCAAACAAACGCAACAGACACGGACAGAAAAAAAACCAGCCGCGCGAATCCACCTACCCCCCGCCCCAAAACCCAATCCGAATCTCCATTAACGCCAAGCCAAACCCAAGCCAATGTATCCCCGCATCTCTGTTCCATCCCATTCTTTCTACCTGCAGTACCTTTTGTACATCCCCAAGGGTCAACCCCTAAAGCCCGAACGTGTTCTTAAAAAAATTAGAATCCATTACCGCGTTTCATCGGGCGATGGGTCGGGAGGAGCCGCCAGATCTGTGTACAGATCTATCAGCGGCTCTTCGAGGTCTATCAGCCACTCTTCGTCGTCTTCCTTGGTTGAGGAGGATTCTGTAGCGAATGGTGGTGGGTTTGCCGCTGCAGCTGCCAGCGGAGCTTCCTCGATCTTGGTCGGGGACTTCTCTGGTGTTGCAAGTGGCCGCTGGGGCTTGGGCTGCAGGGTTCGGCGGGAGGGGGGATGGCGACGGGAGTATCCAGATCAGGAGTGTCAGGCGTACGGTGGGGGGTCCGACTTGGACCAGAGGTTTGGCGAGCAGGGGGGGGGCGAAAAGCAGGGCTTTGGAGGGCGACAGGTCGACGAGGAGCAGAGGGGGTAGCTGCGGGACCACGAGCGGGGGGTGTGGTGGGGGGATGAACAGCAGAGCGGGGAGGTCGAGGAGTAGTAGAGGGGCGAGCAGCGTGGGGGCAAACAGCAGGGCGGGGGGCGGCGGAACCAGGGGCGGCGAGGCCAGGAGCGGAAACGGCAGGGCGAGGGGGGTAAAGACCAGGGGGGCCCGGATCTGGGGCCTGGGCGGCGAGAGCGGCGGCATCATGTCTGTATGCGAAACCCGTTAGTAAGACAAGCACAGGGGTAACTGGCAAATAATAAATGCATCATTGATGTGATTTCACAGGGTGTAGTTAGTGTGACTGATGTGTATCGTGCTGCGCGAAAACATATGATCGAGCCTGAGTCTCCTGGTTGTGCGAATGATGTTGAAGAAGTTGGAAGAGAGACTATGCACAACGCAGTTGCAGGTATCGCATGTATATGACTTTTCTCCTTGCCAGCTTTGATCTCGCTGATGTACCCAGCGTTCACACCTGACATAGAGCCATTCACATATCCTTTTGTTCTGCCAAACTCAGATAGAAATGGCTCGTCTGGAAGGCTGAGAAGTTTGGGAGGGAAGCTTTTTCGATAAGAACAAAGAGAGAAAAGAGAGAAAAAAAGGAAAACGATGGTGTCCCGTGCTTAAACCATTCCTGCGGCCTCCTCGAGAGCCTCTGCCTCCGCTCCGTCTTCCGGAATGGCCTCCAGCTGGAGTGCTATTACGATTTCTTCCATCGTGCACGTGTCTTTGGCGGCTTAGAGATTCGCCTGGCCGATCTTAAAGTACTCACAGACGGGGCGCTCCCCGAATATGTGGATACGAGATCCGACCGTCTAAGCCAGATCGTTGCCGTCGAATTCGCGTACGGCGGCCAAGCTCGTCCACTGCTTATTAGTGATCTTGCCGTTTACGATAGTGACGATTAGCAGATCCGTTATGCCTAGCACTCTCTGGACGAGATACAGCGACGCGGCTTTAGTGCCGACGCCCGTGGTTGCCTTAAGGATCTTGTCGTCGATGAAGGCCGCGATGCCTTTCGCCGTCTTATTGCTGGCTGCGAGGGCGAGGGTGCCGAACACTACGGCGTAGATGGTATGATCCTCAACTGTGTGGCGCACCACCCAAGGTGCCTTGCTGGGCATCTGCCCGCGCAAATCTGCGGCGATCAATGTCGCCCAGAGAGCTTCCCAGTCTCTTCCTGGTGCCGTGAACAGTCGGCGTTTTGGCGTCGCCGATCCCAGGTCGTCAACTGGGGCGCCGCGTTTATCAGCCACGCTCACCTTGGCGACGTCCCTATTGAACTTCCAGTAGTTGTCATCCCGGCTGGCGTGAGGCGTAGTACAAAGGACGTCGGCGCAAATGACGACGCATTGCATTAAAATGAGCCGGCCTGGTTTCTTCTCGAGGGGCAGGTCTGAGTCTGTATATGTTTCCTCAAAGTCTTTCAAAAGCTCGCTCTATGAAACCTCACCGCTGAAGAACCGGCGGAGGCCGGCATACGCCTCAATTCTTTCGAAGTCATCGCGAAGCGAAAACAGACATCGAGCATCATCAGGGCCCAACTTGGAACTGCCATGGATGACGATCTTGCGCGTCCACTCGCAGACTGGGAGCGGCATGTAGGACGCATGGCTCCCTGGCCGTAACTGGCGACAACAATCCCCAAAACACAGGCGTACCGAATGTCGCTGTCGACCACGGTCCGTGTCCTCTGGCAGAATTTCCTCGTCAGGCATTGCCTCGACTGCTGAATTTCTTTTGCCCTTCTCAGCGTCTGTTGACGTCGGGACCCACGCTCTCTTAGCGCTCTTCGACTGTCCTAGCTTGGTGATCTTGCGCCCTTTCCTGATTGCTCGGCGTGGCCACCAGATTCGCCCGACTCTTTTTTGAGCTCTGGGGAAATCACGTTGATGTGCAAGCGATCTGATGGTATGTTCAGGTTTGATGTGTTCAGCCCTTCTGCTGCTGCTGAAGCCACTGGGGTCTCTTGAGCTGGCTTCCGAACCGTGACGGGCTCGCGACGTGGTGCAGATGGGCTAGCTGTTGCTTCATAGTCCCTGCTATGGCCAGTGTTCTTTAATGCGGCCCGCTGCAGTACTCTGGGCTGTTCGCATTATTCAGGGGTGGGGCATGTCCCAGACATCTAGCGTGACCTCGAAAATGACGGCTGCGGAATTGGACGGGATGACATCCACAATTCTGATGCGGTTGGCGCAAGGGAGGCGGGATCGGGTCGTCCATTCCGTTAGCTCCTCGATCGCCTCCCGTGTCCCGTCCTGCAAGTGTGCATGCAGCACAACCGTTACGGGCTGCCGCTGGATTATCGAGTTTGGTGTCGCAACCCACTCGTCCTTGTTGAACAGGGGAGCAAAGTATATCGGCGCTCTATTTTTTTGATAGTTGTGGAGGTGTAGTGGAACCGTTCTCCGACCCCGGCTCTCGTGCTGGAGTGCCCTCGTTGCGAGTTTAACCCGCCATTCCGAACTAAACTGCTGCCGAGATGAACAACCGGGACGCTCCCGAAATCACGGTCCGCAAGCGCCGGGGCAACTCTAACACACCCGACCTAATAGAAGCCACCGCCAACTGGCTGGATGGTGTCATCCACAACGTTCCAGATCCCTCCAGACAGACCCCTTTAAGAAAGCCCTGGCAGGGTGGTAACAGGACCTATGAAGGTGTCCTTGTTTCCCAGTTCTTTGTTTTCCAGTTCTCATCAACTCAGCCAAATCCGAATGGCTGTACCTCACATACTATATCCGCCGGCCAAGAGCTACTTGGATCCGCACGCGAATACCATATTTTCAGGCAACGGCGGCATGACGGTTGCCAATTATCGCGACTTTGTGCAGCTTCCCGTACTCTAGAGACGCCGCGAGAAGGCGTCCGGTGGACAAGGGAAACTTCGCGGGAGGGGAAAGGGAAGTGGTCATGATGACAGGTGAGGTGAGGGAAATGTGACGGTAACGTACCTTGTCTCGGGCGGCGCGCTTGGCCGATCCGCCCCGTGGCTGCCCGCGGGCTGCTTAGGTCTCGGGGACCTCTTTCTCGCCCTAGGCATGGTTGCAAAAGGCGGACAGACGCGACAATGGATGGTTGGTATTCAAGGCGATGCCTGAGAGATTGAGAGAGAGAGGGAAAGATAGAGAGAGAAGATGCGTAGGTGTAGGCATTTTTATATGTGAGTGGTGTGGGTGGGTGGGTCTGTCTGTGAAAAGAAAGGAACCTTTCACTCCCTTACTGGACACTTCAAAACGACGTCACTAATGCATTGACGCGGTCTTGTTCTTCAGTTCTATACTTCAGCTCTATGCTACTCGGAGCATCTTGCGATAGAGAGGAAGATGAGTCGTTACTTCAACGACTGAATTCAGGTCGCTTGAGTTATCTGCGCATTGATGGGAAGACGCGGAAAGAAAGAAATGCATGTCTTACTTTCTATCAAAAACCAGCGCACGTTTCTTCATCGCTCGCTCGGAACTAGATTCTCCTGACGACAATCCCAGAATGTCTTCATACCGCCCAGAAAACGCTCCCATACCAAAAAACGAATACGGAAATCAACCGCGATAATGCCCGTCCTGAAATGCACCATAAGCCAAAACCCAACGCAAACATGAACCTCAAAAGAACCCGTAACTCGTTTGGCCGATGTCAGTTCCATCACACGCCCGTATCATCTTCCCTCGGCCCCTTGAGCCTCTCAAACCCGAGAGCTTTGCCAAGCCTGTTAAGTTCCGCCTCCTCAAACCGAATCTTGTTCACTTCCCAACTCACAATCTGCTCCAAAGACGGCAGTTGGCCCCCAAACGGATCACAAAACTTATGTGCAAGGTTGGGCTCCGCCATCTCCTGTGTCTGACGCCCGATTTTCTTGACACGTTTGTACAGCTGATTTGGGCTGCACTTCAAATCGATATGGCTCCACCCTTCGGCATGAAGCACTTTGTAGAATGCCCCTAGCAAGGTGCAGTCGCATTTTGTCTGCCCTGATGCCGCCTTGCAGATCGCTTCTTTGTTATCAAGTGCCGTGACTCTCGGGGAGCGGGTGAGTCTCTCCACCGCCTGCTCCACCTCCTTCACCAGCCTGGTGATCACAGCCTGGCGGCACTTATAGATAGGATCTGATAAATTTCCCACCGTTAGTCATCATCTCCTACGTAGTTAGGTGATCAGTTTCGGCTCAGGGATACGTACCTAGGAGGTTCAAGGATCGCAGCGCCAGGAACTTTTGAAACTCATCGTGATCAGACGCGCCGTACCCAATCAGTTCGCTCCGCGAATTTAACCGCAAGGACATGACCATGTGCAAGAGCGTTTGCTTCACGCACGGCAGGTGCCCGAGCTGGTAGGTGATATACAGCTGCCTCGCGACCTCGTCGAAGCGGAGCACCTCCGCCTTGTACGTCTTCCTCAGCCATTTCACGGCCACGGGCGCCAGACATTCCGTCATTTCGAAGCGTGTTGTTATCACCAGGACATCATGCAGCAGATTAACGTCGTTGAGCTTGCCAAAAACCTGCGTCGGAGCCCCGTGGACGATAAGCAGGATGGCGTGCATGGCGGTGACGCTGATCTCGGGAAATGAAATGCGCCGCTTGCGGCGATAGACATGATTCTCGCTGCCCGAAACGGGGGAGAATTCCCTGCCCTCGCTGAATAATTTGGCAGCGAAATTGGGCGACGCCCGCGCCAGCGTCCTCGAGCAAACCAGGAATTCTTTCTTCTCCTGACCGACAACCAGCACCAAGTCCCCACGAGAGTCCAAAACCTCCATGATCTCGCAGTCTTTGGGGTCAGTGAAGGCCAGCTCAGGTGTTGGTAGCTTGCCGGCACCCTGTGAGGGGCGCAGAAAGTCTTGCTGGCTCGCGGGATAGGGCTGGACTTGGAGGCAGCTCGCTGCGGGCTGAGCGGTTGCTGATCGCCTGGTGTCGGGGTCTGGCTTGATAGAGGGGTCCGACTTGAATGACGGCGGTGGGGGAATGTCACTCTCGTTGGCGAAGTCTGCCATTTCGCCTGATGGTGAGGAGGAAGTGATGCTGCGAGGCTGAGACTCTGGCAAGAGCGTAGGAGAACTCGGTTTGGCTTGAAATTTGCGAGTGAAGGAGAAGCCGTTTGTGAGATAAAATCAAAAAGAAAGCAAAAAGCAAGCCGACTGGAAGTGGAAATGCGCGATTGCTCAAAGTTCAGGTAGGAGTTGATCGCGGTTGTTGTGCGTAAGTTGGTGCGGTCGCCGTGCCGTCGCCGTGGAGGTGATTTATACACTTCCGATACCCGGACTGTGATATTCACTTCGGACTAAAAGTGGGCCCTGTTTTCACCTTCTATATCTTTTTGGATAACTGTCTGTGCACTTGTGGCTCATACGGCCGGCATATGGCTGAGTGAGGCTATGTTTCTCAAGGCCGTGCAAAAGGCACCGGAACTGGCGAGAGAGGGGGCTCCTCTTATCCTTCATATGCTCTGCGATGATCTCCCCAATTATCACCTGTTGCTCAATGGCGGCAATCACAACAAGGGTCGGAGTATCACGTACATGAAGCTGTGACATTTGTCTATGAGTTGAAATCATCTGATGTAGATCAGAAATATTGAATGACGTCCAAAGCTATATGTTGCTTCGTTCTTGCCTAATCCATTGGAATGAGCCATGTCATGTAGCACTTTCCCCACGCGCTGCGTCGCTTCTCTGGGGTGATCCTAATGGGGCAAGGGCGGGTCGCGGACAGACATGTCCATTTTTGGGACGTACAGCTTCCGCTATTGATAGACGCCCAGAGATTGTGATCGATGACGGGCACTTCGTCAGGCTCATTTCATGATGAACGGAATGTGGAGGTTTGATGTGATGGATTCATATCAACGAAGACTTAACATGCTCGCCCGTCAGAGATTGGCTTAAGTTATGCTGACAACGGCAGAAGCTCAGCCTGGTCTTTCGGGCAGAAGTACAGCGCCTCCCCAGCCGTGGTCTTGTGGCCAGTGGCGGTTTCGTCGATGGTAATACCGGAACGGTACGCCCCGATCGGCGACCGGCGACCGGCGATAGGTAACGTCAACCGGAGATGAGGCGAGATCGCATTCTACGCGGGGCGAGCCGGCGGCTGAGTCCGCTCGGACGTTTCGACCAATGCTACTGCATACTGCTGCCGTGAGGAAGCATACCCCTCGAGGCCGTACCGTCGCGCCTCTCCGGCTCTGCGTCTACCCCGCGCCTAGACTAGCCAGCCGCTCCTATCCCGCTAACAGGCACTACTCCTTCGTTGCCCCACCACCGGCGCGCACGACGAAGTCAAGTTTGAGAGGCTTTTCTTTCAGCACCACTTCTGTCACTACTTTGTCTCATGAGTCATGACTCGTTTTTTTGCTTCCAGGAAAACTTTAGCTCAAACCCCCCGCTCTACTCAACGCTGCTCCCAGAGCTACATGTACTATTTAATTACTCGCCTCGACCACCCTTCAGGACCCTCGCTTTCAGAACCCGTGTCCCAACGCCCTCCCGCCATAAGCTGCAAGAAATCTGATACGATGATGGCGTCCCTTCTCTTCATACCTGACGTCCCCAGCGACAACGACAGCGACAGCGACAGCGAAACTGAAGCCTCCACCGTCCAGGGCGGCATCAATATAGGACTTGATCACGACAAAGACGCACCGAGCGACGCACAATTCCAAAAGCTGATGATCAAGTACGAGCTCACAGATAAGCTGATCAAAGTCGACGCGGAGTTCTACACGGCCGCGATGGCGGAACATCAGCGTTGGAAGGAGTGGAATCGGGAGCAGAAATATCTCCTAGCCAGTGAAAGCCGTGGCTCATAGCTTCCATGTTTTTTTATGACATTGAGAGAAGGCACACGGGCCAAGACTATCATATTTATGTAGAGGACAGGCGGGCCATAGATGTTAGAAAATACCAGACCATTCTTCCCAGCATTGTTGAGCACCAGGTTGGTGCTCAGTCTTCTTCTTTTTGTTGTTGTTGTTGTTTGTGGTTGTTTTACCAGAGGTCGAGCTGAACCACACACGGTTTATCAGCGGGAAGAAGAAATGGGCAAGATTCAGATATGTCTGGTCAGACAAAAAAAGTCTTTCGAAGCATTTACATTTTCTCAGCCAGAGGGGGAAGTGGGTTGCATGGAAGTCCAAGAGGGAAGAATTAATAAAGGAGGCGCGGGGCCAGCTGAGGACGCTTGAGGAGTCAGAGAAACCTAAGGCGGAAATGAATTGGCTTGAGAGGTTACTTCGAGTTGAGCCGGACTGGGAGCTTCCTGTCTTGGACCGGATCTTCAAACTGGAGTGCTCGAAGCTGCGAGAACGCTATCCGCATCAAAAGATATTAGCGAATGGAGACGTGGACCGGGAGCAACGATCGTGTACTGTAAGTCAACTGAATCCGTAAACTTAAAGTCTGTTCTACGCATCATCACGGAGGCACACGCGTCATCGTTCATCGTCTTATTACTCCCTCCCCACAAATTATCACGCATGCTTTTTCTTTTACCCACTTGCACACTCGTTCAGTCTCACTGTCTCATGCAAAGAGCGATCTGAGTTGAACGTTGTGGCCTGTCTATTTACCGTAAATCCAGGTACATACATACCTACCCGCAGTCTGCCTTTCTCAAGACCCGGATGTGCAGGTGTGCCTCGCCTCGCCTCGCGCCAGCCAAGATGTACATCGTCATATTTTCGGTTCTTTTTTAGGCCGCAACCTTAAGCCACTTAGCTCATAAGTTTAGAGCTTACAAATGATCAGATTAGGCAGATGGCCCGAACCTTGTTTCGCCAAGGAAAATGGGGCATAAACAAGTTTACATATGCACAGGGGTACCTGTATCCCTTTAAGCGTGAACAAGTTCAATTTCTTGGCAACAGGGTTTTGGAACGGACGCGATTGGATGCCGCCAAAAAACACGGTTAAGCACCACCCTGTCTCGTCAGCCAAAAATTGATTCCGCTAATCAGTGCCAAGAAATTGAGCTTGCTCACGCTTAAAGGGATGCAATACAATGTCAGCCCCAGCATCCATGATCCAATACCAAGACAGCCAAGCCACCTAACTCCCTCTGCCGCTCTCCGCGCCCTCCGCGCTTCTCACACCCTCGGATCTCCTTCCTATATCGTTGCCGGCAGACACAAATGCACACCCACACGCGACTGCACTCACTGCCACTGGCGAGTGATCACAGCATCTCCGTGTGTTTTCTGTATACTGCCGAGTCCGGGAATTGTGCCGCCAAGGTTTGTCTGTCTCTCGGCCAAGCTGGCCCATCCTTTTCTAATAATCTCTCTGATCGTGTGACCCCTTTGCCGTTTCTTGTCCTGTCCTGTCCTGTCCTGTCCTGTCCTGTCCTGTCCTGTCCTGTCCCTTCCCTTTCCTTTCCGTTTTCCCAAGCTCATATTACATAACAAGTTTGCCAGGCCATATTGCCGAAGATGGCGCGGACGCCTCAGATGTGAAAAAAAAATAAAAAAAATCCCTACCTGCTGCACATGTACTCGCGCCGCCGCCCTTTGAATAAATGTGTGGTGTAGTTGTAACCCTGCGTCTAATAACGCCCAACACCGGAGCCAAGACATACCAACCCGCTTTTACCAAGACAAGACCGAGCCAACAAAACAACGGAGGCCTCCCACCGTTTTCGCTTGTGCACAGTGTCGTGTGATCTACTTACTTACGGTACCTGTACCTTACCCGAAAAGAACATACCCGAAAAAGAAAAAGAAAACCCGCCTGAAAGTTGAAACATGCCTGCCAATCAAAGACACAACAACGTGGGAAGAAGTGATGATGCGCTGATGTCAGCTACTCCGAGCAGACCTCCTTCGCGACAGTGACCACCGCCCAAAGAACTGGAATGTAAACCGCTCCTGCGCTGCTTGCTTCCTGTACTTCCAGTCTTCGAGGCTCGTCAGCGACAGGCTTCGCTTCTTCTTCTCAGATGCAGATGACGATGACGCAGGCGAAGAAGAGTCGTCCTGGGTCCGCTGCCCCCGGGTTTGCCTTGTTTGTCGAGGGGGTGTCTGCGGTGTTATTGTTGTTGTTGTCTGATGCTCTTGGTGATGATGATGCCGCTTTGGTGATTGATCTGGCGAAGGTGGCGGCGACGGTGGTTTGTGTTTCTTGCTGCTGCTGCTGCTACTGCTGCTGACACTCTTTTTTCGTTGCTGCTGCTGCTGAATCACGCTCCGCGACTGGTTCTGGAAGTTCAACTGGTTCAACAGCTTATTATCGGCAGTAGTAGGAGAATGAAAGTCACGCACGTTGATGTTGTGCGAGGCAAGATCCGTTTCGCTCTTTGGGCGCTGCTGCGGCAGCGGAAGTTTCTTGCCATGTCCGTTGGTCATCATCGCCATCACCGTGTTGCTGGGCGGCGTCTCCACGAGGTTGCAACCTTGGCGCATAAAGGCAAAGGGGAACCCGACGTCGTCGCCCACTGCTCTCGCTGTGGTTAGTGAGGTGCTCGGCAGAGCGTGAGTGGATGTAGACGGCGAGATGGGAAATATGTACCCAGAGTTGACCACAAGCGGCCGTCGACTGTGTACTTGAAAATGTCGTTCGAGACATTGCCGAGGTTGTTCGCTACCCAGTCCTCGGCCTTCTTGATCGCGTCGGCCTTTTGTCCGGGGATGAGCAGATCGGTATTCTTGCTGGCGGCGAAGTTGAGTATGAACTGTCGCCGAGAGTATTCCGCCGCCGTCAGGGCTTTCATGATGTTCATCTGCTCCGTCGCCAGCGGGGTCGAGTATCGCCGCGCCTGCCTGACTGCCGCGTTGCCGGGCTCGGTTGTAGTCATCTTTTTGAAACCGGGCGGCCGGGGCGGATGGGCGTTATTGCAGATGATGAGGGCGAAGGCAACGAGGCTGGCGATGCATTGAACGCTAGCTTGCGGCCGTCGATTGGTGTTTGTGTGTGCGAATTCTCAGGCTCGGGGCCGGTCGGATAAGGGTTCAAGGTCAGGGGAAGAAGCGACTGAACTGGATGAACTGTGCACAAAAGTCACACACGTCGCGAAGAAGGCGAAAATATGTTTTCAGTCCCTGTCAAACACGATTCTGAGGGTGTTTGCCCGTATGTCTGTCGCTGATCGCAGATTTTCAAAGGAGACAGGCTGCAGATAAGAAGATGCTGACCCCAGCGCCCACGAGGGAAGACCCCGCAAAAAGACATGGAAAGAAGCAAATCACACTTAAATCTTACCGCCCATGCTTACTCCCGTCCCGGCGTGTTTTCTTTGCTAAGGCCCAATCAACGGCGTACCAAGACGTCGGGACGCTTGCCAAGGAGCCGCCAAGCACGCCATGAGACGTGGCACGGCAGTCGGGAGGAGCCCAATGCCTTGGTTTTCTTGTGCGTCGCTGCGAGATAACCTTAGTGATGAAATGGGGAGCGGAGGCCAAGATGGATAAGACGTCAAGGCACGCGGGGGAAGGCTGCCGGCAGGTGGGCGCTTCCTCCCGGGCTCTGGTCTATCTGCCTCCACTACGGAGAGATCCGACTAGGCAGACAAGGGCTGCTGCCCGGCGCTGCTGACCTAGGCAGACTAGGCCTTCCACTGGTAGGGTCACATCTCACATTCTGTTTAAAGAGGGAGAGCGCGACGCGTTGAACAAAGCAAAAGCAGAGGAGGAAAACGTACTAGAATCTGCGAGCAGAATCTGCACGGAATGCACAAAGCATGTCTCAGATGCGGGCGGGGCTGAGTCTCCTGCTGACCGCCGTTGTTCTGGACGAGCTTATTAATTATATCATGCAGTTTTGGGACCTTGGCACCGGCGATCCCTTCCCTATGCTATTGCGCGCCGCGCTCTGATTTTACCGTAGCGTCGGATGGCCACGCGCGTCGGTTCCCAGCTGATGGATAACGTTCGGAAGTGGGCTGAAGGGGGTTGTCGGGTCGAATCGGGTGAGAGCATTTGATAGTGCCAAGTGTAGCACATATTACCAAAGAATAGCACTCACTCGCATCATTCACGGAAGGTTACATGTCAAAACTTGCCATCAAAAGAGGAGTGGTTGAGTTAAGGTGCTCGTGACCTTAATGATTATCGTTCATTGTAATTCAATACATCCTGCATCGTACACCTATCAGGCCGGACAAAAGGCATACGAGAACCAAGTCGCCCCGTTACCCAACCGATACAGACAGGACGTTAAAGAGATTAGTGCTGGAATGACTGATGTTGAAAAAGCGATTCACATGGAGCCTATGTTCCTTTATTGCCAATCAAAGCCGACAAATCTCTGCGTTTTGGGACGACTGGACCCCGGCATATTTTCACCTTGTCTCTGTAACCTTCATCTGTTGTCTGGCTGACATTGTCTCTCACCGTTGTCTAAGGCCAACCATATCTCATCGGTACTGTTGTTGCAACGGCTAGGAGTAGTCGCTTATCCACAATTTTTGCTCTCGCGCCCTGAAGAAGTAAAGTCATAATCCCACGATAATTACGGGGTGTATATCTCATTCTCACAAGCTCTTCGCTCTGTATAAATGAGTCTTCCGGTGTAACCATAACAAAGGATTCGCGACTCCTGACAGTAGGGCGTCGCCTTGAAACGCGATGAGTTCCACGACATGGCGATACACTCTGCAACAACGACAAAGACCACGAAGCAACCATGGCGTCCCTAACGGTTCCACAAGTTGATGGGATTGATGAGAACATCCCAAAGGATGTCGCCTCCCCTGCGACCGCTCCCTTCTTGCAATTCATCAAGTATTTCGCTGAGAAGGGAGGCAACTACTCGGAATTGAGGCAACGCATGGGGTGGAACTTGTGGAGCGGCGGACGGGCATGGAATGCCTGAAACCTACGTCTGACCTATGGTCTACCCGACGAGAGCGAATGAGAGCGAACAGGGTTGAGCGAACAGGATTGAGCGAACAGGATTACGCAATGCTCTCATCAAGGACGGTCCTGGGACCGAACCTGTACCTCTGGGCACGACTGTGATACTTCAACATTTACCGCGCCGCGGGACTGACGTGGTTCAAGGGTACGTACTATATTATACCCGCAATGACCGTATCGCCTCTGCGCGTATGATCGAGAACATGCTCGCCGAGAGAGCGGAGGGCGAGGCCCCAGTATATATAGAACTTCTCCGCCAAGAGTTGAGAGCACTGGTCGCTTCTGGTCTGGTTGATACGGTGGCTCAACGCCATGCAGACCATGCCGAATAACAGATAATCGGTCAACGACGCAGCTGCTACCTGGATATGTGTGGTTGTGACCGGGTCTCATTTTGCTTCTGACTCGCTCGAGGTTTGACTCTTCCCGGAGCGAGCCACTTGAATGTCATAGGTTTCGCGTCGTCGTATCCGGGACGTTCAGCACCACTCGAAGAGCACCGCTTACAAGCGTGTTCCGTGAAACCACAGAAAGATGGCGTCGGCGACATTTCCAGCAATGGAATTTTCGGTGTGCCTCCATCCTCCATTTCGGGGTATTTATTATCCCGGGGCTTCGTCCGTGACCCTTCCTCAAACTAGAGGTTTACTACTAGGGGAGATGCCAAAGCGCAATCTTCGCATGATGGCGTGTACGTGGTCCAGCTGTTGATGTGGCTCAATCCACCCGACTCGGCCCCGGCCCTCCGAAGGAAGGTAGGAGCCTGGGGGAATAATTAGAGCTGCACGAGGGGGGCATTAAGTCAAAGAATGATCTTGTTTCTTGTTGTCACTAGTATTAATCGCTAGCAGAAGATTCAGTCAGCTCGAGTATGTAATTCTGGTCGCTGTACCTGCCAAAGCTCACCGGCATTTGGTCCCTGCATATGGTAGCTGTCGCGGGTCCCTCGGGGCCCGGTCGCATCAGGATTGAATCTCTGTTATCCTAATCGGGTAAAGCGTCATCATTGTTGTATCTGAAAGGAGTGACCTAGGTGAAGTACATGGGATACGCCCGCGTTACGGTACCAGCTTTCTGAACGCGAAATTCCCGCGGCTCCAATTTTTGCTTTCAAAATGAGGTCAGACTCGTGAGAAAGTTTTCAGAAAACTCTTTCGTCCCCGTCCCCTCAACTTCACTTCATCCTGCCACGATCGTCTTGCGAGTGGATGACCAACGATAACGGCGCTGGACATTGAACAGACAGCGAGACGAGAGATCTGCCTTCTGCCTTTTTCATCTTGGAAAAGCCATCAACCTGCCGGCCGCTCACAAGATGGAGTCCGGAGAGCCGAGTAAGTTTCAGATTCCTTACCCACCAGGCACCAAAGCATCATCTCGAGACGCGCGACTTGTGCGGAGTGGAAAGATGTATCATGTCCGTACACAGCCGAGGAACTCGCCCAGGTTCAACCGCAGCTTACTGTCTTCGAGCATGTCCACGCATCGCGTGTGGGCGTGAAGACGTCGTTCTGGACAGTGTGCAGAAGGTCATTGGGCAGTCATTTCATCGTTACTAACTTACGCGCCTCCAGTCCTGTACAGCCTGTATGTGTACGACCCTGACGTGGTCGCGCCCATCTGCTTCCTCCTCGCCTACGCCGTCTCAACCATTTGGCATATCTGGCAGTGCCAGTAAGTGCACCTGCTCCCGTCTAATACAGACTGAATCAAGATCCTCAGACATCTGACATACCCGCCATCAGTACCTTTGAAACATACAAATTGACCTGGCTTTTTCCGGTCTGCGGGGCGGTCTGTTTCCTCGGGTACTCCTTGCGGGAATTCTCCGCCTGGGACTACCTGTTCATCCCGGGGGTGAGCACCCAGACCCCCCTGATCGTCTACGTCCTGAGCCAGGTGTGCATATACATATGCCCGTACGTACTTCCCTCCCAACCTTCCCTCTTATTTCGTGTTGGCAAGCGTCAGCTAATTTAGCTATCTTCCGTCAAGCCCGCTACTCGAGCTCGAAAACTACCATATCCTCGGACGAACCATGCACTACGTCCCCTCGTTCGCCCCTCTCCCGCCAGGCCGAGTCCTGTCCACCTTCGGCGCGCTGATGGCCCTCGTCGAGACTCTGAATGCGCTCGGTGTGGCGCTCGCCGCCAATCCAACATCATCGGATCCCGCGCTTGGTGCCAACCTGACGATAGCGGCACTCGCAATCCAGCTAGTCGTCATCGCCATTTTCGTTTTTATCGCTGGTACTTTCCATCACCGGTGCGGAAAAGCCGACATCTTCCACGGTAGCCCTGAAGTCTGGAACCTGCTCGTCGTGCTGTATGCGAGTATGTCGCTCATCTTGATCCGCTGCATCTACCGCCTGGTCGAGCACACGACGGGCAACACGAAAACCGAGCTGGATGACATGGACGCTCTGCGAGCATTGACACCCATCCTGCGCTACGAAGCATTCTTTTACGTCTTCGAGGCAGCCGTGATGCTGCTCAACTCGATCCTGTGGAACTTGGGACACCCGGGTCGCTTCCTTCCCTTTCCGGGAGACTATAGCATTTATGTGTCAGCGGATGGACTACTCGTTACCAGTGAAGAGCACGTCGAGGAGGACCAGAGGGGACTTTTGGCAAGGACAGTAAACGTCCTGACGTTTGGTCTCCTGTTCCGCAGGAGGGAAGCCCAGAGAGGGTATGAACTTGGTGGCTACCCTAATCACTGATTAGGGAAGTAATGCCCGATACCTAGCTAGTTCAACGCACCAAGGCGCTGTATGAATGCTACTGTCTAGGGGTCTAGCACTTGATTCGGTGGCGGTTAACAATATGTGGGGGATACGGTGAGAGAGCAGCTGAAGGAAGCAGGTCCGTGGAATGGACTTTAATAGATAGGGGTATTTTTAGACTAGATACCTCAGGGTAAAGACTGCTCATTAGTAGCATATGCAGATATAGATAGAGAAGACTGCCTACCAACCTAACAGTACGTCCTCGTTATTGAGAGTATGTTCATCGGTAATTGTGGTCCAACGCCGCCTTTTCAGGCTCAGGGCGGATATTCGAAGACTCGGAAGGTAACGATTCAATCTCTGCAGCAACCCGTACGCTGGATTCACACCTCCCCCGCACTAGAAGGGGTAATGAGAGAACGGATGTTTACGATGACGGAGGATGCAGTACCCATACACCACGCGGCTGACCGCCGGCCGGAACGTATTAGTAGTCGAGTGTGTTTGAGCTTTGGGTGCATGTTTCTCCGCCACCCCTGGCTTATCCTCTCGCAGCGTCTGCTTCGGTTTTTCAGTTGACCCCTTTGCCAGTCTTATAGGTCTTTGTATTGGAGGTTCCCGTGTCGAGTCTGTCGCTTGGGACTCGAATATAGGTACAAGTATGTTTATGTTATAGAGGCGCGGTTGGCGATAACCGCTACATCTCGAGAATGATCAATCTGCTTGTAGAACAGATCCAGATAGATGATATCTATCATCCCCGAGTTCCGTTTTGTCTGTTATAGCACGAGGTGGGCAATCGTCCTGGACACTATTTCTTCTTGCTTCTCAGTTGCTTTGAATTCGTAACTTGGTAAGCATGTTCGTGACGCGTAAAGCAGCGTGCTTAACGATTGGGGGCGACCCGGAAAACCCGAATGCGTACTCTCACGGCCTCAATCTCGTTGCTTTCATGGCACGCCTCTCACATTCTGTTCCTACCCTTGTGACTTTCTGCATTTGGATGATGCGTCATGTCTTTGAGGCGAAGTACGTCGTCCACGAGGAGAAAGGTTTAGGCGATGACTGGGAAGGCTTCAATTTCCACGTCAGCATGGCTGTCTTGTGGGTTCTGTTTGCAGGTCTGACACTGTGTTCCCACCTAGTCAAAGCACCACTCATTTTCGAGAGGAAATATGGGAGATTCGTTACGGCATCTCGTTATCACGGCCCCGAGTCAGGTCTGGAACGGTGGAGATTCTGGGAGGACGAAATGAGGGCCGCTGCGAAGAGGGTTGGAATCGCCGCCGGGTCAAGTCCTGTTAGAATGAGAAGAT
Organism: Diplogelasinospora grovesii; assembly: GCA_033297225.1. Taxonomy (NCBI): domain Eukaryota; kingdom Fungi; phylum Ascomycota; class Sordariomycetes; order Sordariales; family Diplogelasinosporaceae; genus Diplogelasinospora; species Diplogelasinospora grovesii. The sequence goes on along the minus strand of MU853884.1, from coordinate 86,929 downwards.
AAACACTGTTGCGTGTAAAGCCCTAGCAATTAGGCGCTCATCTTTTGCGACAATGGCGCAGCAGTTGCATCCAACAAGTCCCTTGCGCCTTAACATAAACCCATGCTCATCAGACTCTCAGTCATCTTTCCATTCTTTCTTCGTTTGAGTGGGTCTGCTTGATAGCCTGCGCCGAGTTTGGGCAGTGCCGTGGCGGGGTATTCTCACAAGATCCATCTCACTCATCCATGTCTCCCCGGATTCTGCCCTGCAGCCGACGAACTCGGAACGAAAAGGTCTGACAATCCCAACACACAGCCGTGTTTCTCGAAGAGGGCTTTGAAATCAAAACGTGCCCCGTGTCATAAGGAGGTACCTACGAATCAACACTTCATGTCTCGTTAATTTTCAATCTTGGTCGTATACTTTGCTAACGCGTCGGTTACACGAAATTCTAGAACCCACGGATCCTCATAAACATGGATGAACAAGAGACCATTCAGCTGTCGAACACAGGAAGGCAATCACCTCTACGCTGGCCAATATACGAGCCCTTGCAAGCTAACGGGATCCGCCTGCTACACCTGCAACCGACGGTGGGAGAAGATGACCCCATCCTCATCACCCTCTCAGAGTACCCTCTCGAGGACGCCCCACCCTATGAAGCGCTCTCTTACACATGGGGCGACGCCAAGCATGTCGGCGAGATCATTGTCTCTGCTGCAGGCGCAAACTACCCGCTATGTGTCACGAACAACTGCATCTCCGCCCTCAGACGACTGCGCCCGCTCTTGCTAGGCAACCCCGACCCCCAAGAGCGAACTCTCTGGGTGGACGCTATATGCGTCAACCAGATGGACATCGAAGAGCGAAACGCCCAGGTATCCATCATGGGCGCCATCTACCGGAGGGCAACTCGTGTCATCATCGACGTCGGCATCTCATGCCCGGAGAGTGAGATTGCCATGGACGTTATCATAAAGTCCCAGGGCGATACCCTATACCACATGACCCGCGGTCTAGAGTGGAAACGCATGGTCAACAACTTTTACGACAAGCCCTGGTTTTCTCGCGTCTGGGTTCTCCAGGAGGTTTTCATGGCCAGAGGCGCAGTCCTCATGTGCGGCCGCCGCCAAGAACCCTGGCAGCACTTCCGCCCTCGGCACATCTGGGTCGACTCGCGCCCGGCCTGGGAGACCGAGCCCTGGCACGTCCAGCTCCCCAGCAGCGTTCCCCATGTGCTATCCATCTCGAACCACGCTCAGCAGCTGTGCCGAACAGGGGCGGACTTTCTGGATCTTCTGTGCAAAGGCCGACAGTGCGACGCCACCGACCCGCGGGACAAGGTCTTTGCCCTTCTTCCCATGATGTCTTCCCCCCAGGAGTCCGAGGTTCGTGTTGGGATGATGATGGCGCCCGACTATCGAAAATGCGCTTCGCGCGCGTACGCCGACACTGCCGCATTCCTCCTCACCCAAACCGGCCTGCTATTCTTATCTTGCTGCGCCAACGGCCTGACAGGCAGTGCGTCTCAAGTACCCGGTCTGAGATCGTTCGTTCCAGACTGGAGCATACCATACCCCGAAGGCCGCATTATCGGTCTGAGCAAGGTGTACTACCCGCTCAACGCAGGCGGCTCTACACGGCCAGTGGCGAAAATGATGACAGCTGGGCAGCCTGGGCTAGAAACTGGCCGATGCCCATGCCAGCAACCCCTTTTGACAGTCCGTGGCGTGGCGGTCGATACAATCTATCTCGCCAGCGGCCCCGCCAACATTAGAGCACAAGGCGACATTCATTGCCAAGAATTTGTTGACATTTGCAGGCGCTACCAGACGCTTTTGGCCAGGACGGCAGCGGCGGTGCCGATGCCGGACCCTGGACACTGGGAGCCCAAGACTGCAGAAACCCGCCTGCACCCGCCACACTGGATGGCGTATATCTATGGCATCCCCTTGCAGCATCCGACGCAATGGTCGGATAATGATTTAGCCAACCTCGCAAGCTATTTACTTGCCGACCGGCAGCTCATACTTACCACACGGGGATACGTAGGTGTGGCGCCCAAGACGGCTGATGCGGGTGATGTGGTGGCCTGTTTCATGGGTGGGAATGTACCGTTTGTGCTGAGGGAGCAGAAGGACTCTGCGCATGGACAAGGGGTGTATGAACTCCTTGGGGAGTCGTATGTGTATGGGTTGATGGAAGGCGAGGCGTTTGCGGAGCTGGACTTGACTAGAGAGGGCGTAATGGATAAGCAGGGCGCGCAGTTAAAAGACTTTATAATCTGTTAGTTTCCTGGTTGGAAGAGAGTGTTTGGGTATTGTAGTCTGCATTCTTGTACGTCCATGATACCTTACATGTAAGGGAGGTAAAGAAAGGTAGAGTAGGGCATGCCAAGTCCTGATGAAGAATTTTTTGATCATGCCCCTTGTCCTGTTACACACGGTCACCGTGACCGGACCTACTCACCCAATGCATTCCCACTGTCTCCTAGTCTCTCATAAACAGCTCAGTCTTCTTTCTTGCCGGCGTCATCCATTCCTATTTTAACCTCGCCCATGCTGACAGTGTTCCAGATCTTCGTCTGCCGCTGCGGGTGCGTCTGTCTCCCCCGCCCCCCGGGGCGGGAAGCCTGCTCACTCGATGGACCGACCTAGACTACGAATGCTCGTCGCATGGGGACGGCGAGGGTGGCCATTCCTCGGGTCTGCTGCACAGCGAGAATGTCCACCTCCACCGCTGGCTGAATTCTGCCTACCTCTCGGTAACCCCCCTACCGATGCAAATATCACTATCCGTGATTCGCTAACTGTATCTCAGACTCGCCAGTTTCGAGCATCTAACATGCCTGTTCTGTGCCGCATCGACATCAGCGAGGAGCTTCCTGGCTGCTGCAACTGCATCATCGAGGACAAGGCCGACGAGTGCGACTATCCCCGACCCGTATCCGTCTGCATGCGACCGGACTCAGACTGTAACGACAACAGCCGGGTCACCATCTGCACTTCAATCCCATCACAGCAGCAATACCGTGGGAGCCGCATGGAGGCTCGCCCGGTGCTAAATGTAAAGACTTGGCATTATCAATTCACACAACCTCACACATCCACCAACCTTGGCCTTATTTCAACCGTTTTACATCTCCCTTAACCCTATACATGGGTCAACTAGGTTGGTGAATCCGGGTTGTATTGTTTGTCACGTCGCTCACAAGATCCAGAACCGATATCAAGAACATTATCCAAGGGGTGATACGGACAGGCCATGGACGCTTCTTGTCTCGAATGGCATTTCAGTCGTCTACATGTGTCTTCAGTTCAAATCGTGTGCATTGATGTAGACGTTGCATCACTTGTCAGATTTACGGTTGCGCCATGATTGCAAGAGATAGAGCCGATTCTGTTGCCTCGGTCGCATTCATCGTATATCTTATCCAATCCAACATCACTCTTCCTCTCGTTTCAACCTTTACCGCCCCCATCCTTGATTGTGAATCAGGCGCTCATGCCAAGCTTCGTACCTCCCCTGCACTAGTAACAATGCTGATGATTGCGTAGGAGAAGACAGGGAGACAAGAAGACGAGCAACGATGCCATCGCTGCTGTTGCTAAGATGGTTCAGATGATGGATTGCTGTTGCTGTTGTTGTTGAAACTGAAAACGAAAAGACCAACAGGAGAAGTGGCGGGAAGGATCAGGAGGTAAACAAAGGACCCACCATCACCCGGCACATAGTAACCACAGCACAAGGCACACCAGAACGCGCAGACAGCACAAATAAGGGCATACATAAAATCATAATAACACCTCGTAATGTATAAGCACTCGTAGCGACCACGCACTAACCACCTTACCCGCCCCCCCTTTTTTTTTCCAGAAAAGGGGGAGGAAAACACACCCACCCGCGTTAAGAGCCACGAGCTATAAACGCACGCGCAGCGACATCGCTATAACCACACATCCCCCCCCTAAGGGGATACTAGCTGTATATAACAGCCACATAAGTGACTACGCCTGAGATAAGCACAATCTTTATCTGTCACTAAGCTAGGTAAATGAGACCTAATGATATTAGATAAAGGAAGCACCGAGAGAGATATGCTACCGTAATTACGGGAGCACACATGTACCAAACCACGCTTAGCGTTAAACATAGGTAGAGGGACCGCGTGCGGCTTAGCCTTACGGAGCAAGAATAATAATGCTGATAATTAATGTAAGCCGAACGGTATGCTGAGTGGTGATATTTTGATCCTTTTATTTTTTTTAATATCACGTTTACTATAGTCTTAAAGACTTTAGTTACAGGATGGTGATCACGGATAAAGCACAACCCCTCTGCAACTTTTTAAGGGAAAAGTCTGGCCTGTAGTGGAGATTTCTCTGTTCCAAGCTTCGTCGGATTGCTTCCAGCCGAGGGCGTTCCGCCGCGGATGCGTCCCAGAAGGACGGCTGAGGAAACCAACTGCCAAAAGGGTGGTTGGAATCGACTTTACTAATACGGTAACCCCCCGCACTGAACCGCGTCGTCGAGTGGGCATCCATTCTTCGCGCTGTTATTACTACGGCTGGCACACGTCGGCAATTCCGAGCGTATCCTCAAGGCCTTTAAAGTCCCTGGTGCCAGATGTAGCGGCGGACGACTTCCGGCCCCAGCTACGAATCCCGAAGTTCAATTCGGGCGAGAGTTTAGTTGTGGGTGGCTGGCAACTTAAACTCAGGGACGGGGAGGGGGGAAGTAGAACGGGCGCACGGGCCCTAAATACGTACTCGAGCAAAAAAACCAGATGTGCACAACAGGTAAGATACCTTGTACTTGATCGCGGAATGCATGAACACACCACAACACCCAAGACCTAACACGCACACAACACCCAAGACCTAACACTCACACAACACCCATCATTAACGGAGCAATTGCTCACTTCAATTCAAGCTTCCTCCGTCTTAACCCCCCCAAAAATCTGACACCTGCGCCATCACTTCCCGCCGATGATGATGGCACCATCCGCGCCGAAGTTTACCGGCGCGAAGTTCTTCGGCAGCTTCTTGCTCGGCACGAGACTGTACAGCCGACTGCAGGTACACGGCTGTTCCGACTGCTCCGACTGTTCCGACTGTTCCGACTGTTCCGACTGTTCCGCCGCTGCCGCCGGGCTCGCGCACTCCTGGAATGCGTTCTGCGGGCCCTTCAGCGCGAGCCCCTCCAGCGTGAGCCGCCTCTGGTCTGCCTGGGAGCCATTCATCTCGAACTGGCTCAGGACGAAGGGCACGCGCAGCGCCAGGTAGCAGCAGCCGGGGGGGGATCCCCTGGAAGCCGCGACACAGGGAGTTCGGTTCGACCGGTCTGAGGACGGCGTCGCCGAGATTGCTGCAAAAGAAGACCAGGGCGCGTGTGTCGCGGGCGAGGTGGGGCCAGCGGCCGCACGTCTTGCGCAGCTCGATGCTCTTGAGGCTGATCCCGCTCCGGTTCTGTACCAGGTCTGCGTACTCCCAGCCGACCACGACACGCCTGGAGCACAGTGGCCGGAATGGCGCGGTCTCTGGGGGGTACAGGTCGTCTCTCAGGCGCTTGAGGGTACCGAAGAGGCGGGCGGCTTCCTCTTTGAAGAGGACACTGGTCGTCTTGGGCTCCTTGGGATGGTGCAGCTGCAGGACGAGCTTGTCTGCGTTATCGATCAAGGCCTCTGTGACTGTTTTCAGCCGTCGAGACGGGTCAGCTGAGACTAGGGAGACACCTTTCAAAAACCTGTCGTTATGTCCTTGATGGAGTAGGATTTGCAGGATAAGCTCCTCGCCATCGGTCTGCACGGCTCGCAGACTGGAAGTATCGTGAAGAATTACTGGTATTTCTCGTGCAGACTGCAATATGTCGTTGTAACTTCCCAATTGGGGAGGTCGAGAGAAGTAGGCCCGACCTCCAACCATGACCTCAACCGTGGCTACACCGAACACAAAGTTGAATTCCAGTGAAATCTTGCCTATACCAAACAGGGAGGCTCGAGATGGCGGACCAGCATTGGAGGTTTCAACCTGGCCAAAAGAAAAAGCATCGGTAGCTACGACAAGCTATTAAGTACTGGGACGGGGACAAGGCTGGAGAGCGGGTCTCACCAATGGAACATGATACCTCTGGACACCATCCAAGGAAAGCTCGCGCGAGATAAATCTCCCTGAGACCTTCAGGGCCCCCATACGGTACCCTATGGGCCTTGGGCCAATGCTTGTTGGTGTTCTGGAAGAAGTCGCGCTTGGTCACGTAGTGCCACTGTACAGAGTCCGAGTTCCGCCTCACCGGAACGACAACCTGGGACATGGTGGAGATGTAGAAGGTCTCGCCCAACGTATAAGTGTAAGGGGCATCAAGGAGAGCGAGGATGAGCTCCACTGTAAGCTCCAGTCCCTGCTCGTTGTTGTGCCGCTCCGCGATGGGAAACCCCTGGATCAGATTGGCGAATGTGATTGCATCGTTCCAGCAGCTTCTAGGTTCCTTTGCAGCGGCGGTGACTCTGGTGGCATAGATGCTAAACTGGGGGATGTGTTCTGCAGAACCCGTATGCCCCCCGTCATGGACGTAATCGAGTCCGACATATGCGTATCCGAAACGCTGGGGGTCGGGACTGATACCGCCGGGCGCCGGGCGCCCGGCTGGGTGCTCGTGTAGTACGGGGCTGCAGGCTGCCACAAGCCAGGCCAGTTGCTGTGCAGTAGAGACAAGAAACGCCGGGCTCCCGGCCACCTCGACCACCTTCCGCTCGAGATCGATCTGTATCGTCTCGGCAGAGGATGGAGAGGGTTCTGCAGCACGACGCTGCCCCTTCAGGCTGTCCCCGAGCGCTTGCAGGAGCGACGAGTCGTTTTCCGGCCACGTCTGCCGGAAGTAATCCCTGATCGTACAACCTTGAGCTCGCTCAAGCTGGCCAGTGATGGTGAACATGTTGCCGAGGTCCGCCGTGGGGAATCTGGCAGGGTCCCAATCGGCAACGTGGAACACAGCCCTGCGCGCCTGCGGAGGACTCCCCCGTCGATCGAGGGGAAGAGAGAGGGAGACTTGCCTGCGTATCACGCTGAGCGCGTCGCTGTGGTATTGTTCCAGAATACCTTTGGCCGTGTAGGTTAGGTACGTGAACGTCCTGTGCGTGTACAGACAGCCGCAGAAGGTCTCCAGGTTGATCGATAAATTCGGGTCCGAGTTTCCGGTGGCCACGTCAACCTCGGCAGGCGTGCATGGATCGCAGGTGGCCGACACTTCGGAGAAGCCCGCCAACTTCTTGATCCAGCCCGTGACCTTCTGCAACCCACTCCGCCGCAGCTCGCCGAACAACTCGCTGTCGAGCTTGAGGGCGATCTCCTGGCTCAGTTGGAGCACGGTCTCACGGTCGAGCTTGTTCTCTAACATGCTCGCGCCCGCCCCGGTTATCCACGTGAAGTCCGAAAGCGTAGATTCGATCTCAGCTGTGATCGCGGATGTGCCTGCTCGGCGGGATGTGATTGTTGCCGCCTTCAGGTCGATGGTTTTGGGTAAGTCGCAAAGGAGGTCTTTCGAGACGCTTGCCACAACATATTGGCGCTGGGCAAAGCTGAGATGCCATACCATGGGGGAGACGGGGGAGACGGGGGAGACGGGGGAGACGGGGAGACGGGGCAGACGGGGGAGACGGAGGAGCCGGGGGAGACGGAGGAGCCGGGGGAGACGGAGGATGCGTGGTGCGAGTCTCCGTCTCCCATGCGTGGATTGAGGTCGACGGGAGGGTCTGTGGCTGTAAGTGTTGTAGCCTCAGGCTCGGTGCCAGAGTATCCAGACATCGCTTCTTTCAAGCTGCGAGGCTCGTACGTGTTTTGATGGGATGCGACAGGGGCTCTGTGTGAGCTCAGTGAATGTTGCGAGAAGGCAAGGCTTCCAGATCAACAAGAATGGATTCGTGGAATTTTGAGGAAAGGGGAAAGGAACTATCTGCAATGTGGAAGTGTTGGCTTTGTTTAGATACCTACTATTGGGCGTGTTTGTAACTGTGTGTTTGTTCTGGTGCAAACGCTCCAGACCGGTATTGATCCCCTGATTGATCCGTCGTGATCCCCAAACACGCCCTCTTTGACCACGAGTTGTGGAGCAAACAGCCCTCATTGGGCGATACTAAAAATTTCAACCTATTCACTGGAGCTCTGCAATTTATATGAACCTAATGAAGCATCTTTTTTTGAATGCGAAGTGCTTCACCTTTCGCAAGTTACACTGCGCTGCTTTGCAGCTTCAAAATTGACCTGGTTGTGGCTGGAATTGGGCGTGGCTGCTTGTGGCTGCTTGTGGCTGTTGAGAAGAGTTGTGGGTACACTTCACGCAACGGGGAAATGCGTGTCCGTGCGCGACATGGATGCACCCAACCAGAATCCAGCGTTACGAAGTACTTCAATATCCCACTGATTTGGCCCGTGCCACTTGTATGTACCAACAATCATCGCTGTTACAAAGGATACCGCGCAGTCTTCGCAGCTAAACCTCGTACTCTTGCACACCATACGAGCGTCAAGTCTACACCCAGTGCAACCGCTCCGCCGCCCTTTCAACATACATGCAACTGTATAGTGTAAGGAACTGGTTTACTTCGTAAATTGGCCGCGTTCGCGTTTGTCAACAATGTACTTTCTTTCATTCGTATCCATGGATTGGCACGGATGCCGCGCACAGACCGCCTTCCATCTTGGGAAGCAGGTGTCCATATTCACTTCCTCACAGTTCCGTGGGAAGCATTTGCGAGTTCCGGTACAGGCCCAGTGCAATAAGTGGGCCCTGCCATGTGTTTCAGTCCTTCACCTTTGATTCATAAAGTGGATCCCTCCTCATTCACCCAACCCAAGGTCACCTAATCCAGGGCCTGTGGCATAACACTGTGGATCCTCGCCGTAGGACACTCTGCGAACAGCACTATACCGTATGGAATACAATTCAGTGATTACGACGGGGTACTCACTTTGATCCTCGTCGTTTGTCCGATCTCTTGATCCGCTGTTGTCAAAGTTCTGTTCCGGCAACATAAGCATCGACTGCTTCACTTCCTTTTATCTCCCGTAATAGTGATAGATGAAGTCTTCTGGAGAAGGAAGGAAAAGAAGCATTGGGAGGTGGGATATGGTAGACACTGCGTGGTAATTAATGTACGTACTCGACGGTGGGGTATCTAGTTCCACCCCTCTCTTGGTGTCCCCGGATTAGGGGAGATGATGGACAACGCTGACCGCAATGATGCCCAAAACGAACCCAGAGTGGCCCTCGCTGCAGAATTCGTCGAGTAGGGGGTCGACAAAACCCTGTTTCGAACCCATCGTCTCCCTCTGCGTTTCGTACGTATTTTGTTTCTTAGCCGAATACAATAGGGATGGTGCCTTTAAGCAACAAGTGGGCGGTTGCGCGGTACAGGGAAGCGGGGTGTTGGATAGGAAAACGTGGAGGTTGGAGGCATCCAAAATTGGTTTTATTCCAGAAATCGTCAAATTGGCCCGCGTGCGCCTTCTCATAATGTTACCTATAGTTACTGCGTAGTATATTGCTTCAGGTTGTAGTCATTTTTATATTATAATTTATGTGCAGGGCGTTAGCGATGTTAGCTGCATTGGAATGTGGGTCTTTTTGGCTACAAAAAACCGTTTCGGAAAACGATTGTTAAATTGTACGGTGTAGCCACGTGACTAGAAAGTGTATTCCTCTCTTTGTGTGATCTGTGTTGAAGTGACTGTAAAGTGCACCTCAAGTCACACCACACCACAACAGCTTCTTTCACTGCGTGATGGAGGCTGGCGATAGAGGGGTAATCCGCAGGCCACCTTCGCACCGTAGGTAGTGGTCGACATCGACCGAAGTTTCCATTCCAGGCAAGCTATGAGGCAAGAGTGCCGTGCAATTGCTACACTGTTGCGCAGACAGTATCTTGTGACAGCTCGGGATGCCGAGGCAGACCCGTGCCGACCTGACGCGTCCAATCGCAAAACCTCGTGCCCCACGCCAAATCCGTGCCACCCCTTCCCCGACTTGCACTTGGCGACGCTGGGATCAATTGCACTAGTGGAGCCTCCGCGGGTGGCAGCTGCCGGTTTTGACAACGAAAGTGGGCCCTTCTTTTTCCTCGTTCAAAACCGCTTCCAGACACGGTCTGATTCAGTCGCCACGTCCTGGAATATTAATGTGAGGCTTGCAAAGATCTGGACTTTGAAAGACAATTCTCCACCATACCTCTGCGATTGAAACCCGCAAACACCGGCAGCATGGATAACGACTCCAGCTTCGACATCATCATCGTCGGCGCCGGTCTGAGCGGTATCAATGCCGCCTACCGGCTGCAGCAACAGCTGCCACACCACCGCTTTACGATCCTCGAGGCGCGCGATGTCATGGGCGGCACATGGGCGTACTGGAAGTACCCCGGCATCCGGTCGGACAGCGCCATGGGTGTGTTTGGCTTCCCTTGGCATCCGTGGCCGTACGACACCAACATGGCTGCGGCGGAAGACATCCACAGATATCTCGAGGATGCCGCTACCTCGCAGGGGATAGACAAGAAGATCCGCTTTGGCCACCGCTGCAAGGCAGCCAGCTGGAGCAGCGAGGAGCAGCGGTGGACGCTGTCGGTGGATGTCGCTGGCGCGGACGGAGATGTGTCGACCAAGGAATTCAAGGCCTGGTGGCTGATCAGCGCCGGCGGGTACTACAGCTACGAGAAGCCGATGCCAGCGGTGATTCCCGGGATCGAGAACTTCAAGGGCGAGGTGGTTCACCCGCAGTTCTGGGACAACAGCAAGCACGATTACGCGGGCAAGAAGATGGTCATCATCGGGTCTGGCGCGACGGCCGTCACACTGCTACCGGCGCTGGCGAAAACAGCCAAGAGCGTGACGATGCTCCAGCGGAGTCCGTCATACGTCTTCAGCCTGCCGGCCAGAGATCGCATTGTCCCGATCGCGCGGATGTTGCTGCCACTGAGCTGGGCCACGTGGTTGGTGTGGTGGAAGACCATGTTTACCGAGACGCTCTTTGTCGCCTTCGTCAAGAACTTCCCTACCGCCGCTCGGAAGATGGTGATGGGCGCCATGAAGGCACAGCTTCCCAAGGGCTTCGACCTTGACAAGCATTTCAACCCGAGCTATCCCGTCTTTGACCAGCGCCTTTGCCTCTGCCCGGACGGGGACTTTTTCAAGGCGTTGCGCCAGGGAAACTGTGACGTGGTCACCGACACTATCGAGACGGTGACCGAGCGTGGTATCCTGCTCAAGTCAGGGCAAGAGCTCCAGGCAGACATGATCATCACCGCCACCGGTCTGTTCGTGCTTGTGCTGGCAGGAATTCCGATCCTGGTAGATGGTGAGCGAATCGACCAGAAGATCAACCAGAGGTACCTCTGGAACGGAACTCTGCTCGAAGGAGTGCCTAACTCCGGAGCCATCACTGGCTACACAGCGGGGACATGGACGCCGGGCGCCGATGCAAGGACGCAAACGGTGATCAAAGTGATCAAACACATGGAAAAGACTGGGGCTACGGCAGGGATGCCTTATCTGAACAAGGAGGAGCGCGAGAGGTTGCCAAAGAAGCCAGCCCTTAAAAACAGCTCGACGTACCTCGTCAACGCACGAGAGAGATTGCCCATCACGGCGGATGTCGGGCCGTGGAGGAATGGGACTAGTTGGGTCATTGACATGTTTTATCTGCTGTTTGGAAGCGCCAAGAGCGGGATGAAGTACACTGTTCCGGTCAAGGCAAAGCGGGTTTGAATGGGAAGTGATTTTTTTCTCTTGCTATATATAATCCAGACTCAACATAACACAAAACCAAGCAGGCGGAGCATAAACGGAGAGTTATAGCTATTCGGTCTTGACGACCTCTCGAGTCTCCCTAAGATGGCGGAACCTGTTGGGCCATATCCCCTGTTTTCCAGGCGCCAGAATACCGTTTGGATCGACAGCGTCCTGCGTACCCCCCTCTGTCAGCACTCACTGCGCTCAAGCTTTGATGTTGGTAGACAGACCTTGATCTTCTCCACAAACCGGTTATAAGCATGGTGGTTAAAGTCATTCAAGTCCGCAATCAGATCTGCGACGTTGTCAGCCCCTACTTTCCCTTCCCTTGAAAACCTTGTTGTTTCTGATACTCACCCATGTGATTGACATGAGCCCGGTACATGCCGTACCCTCTCTTCTTTGCCTCCCCGTAGAGCCCGTAGTACAGCTTCTCGACACTCTCTTTCTGTCCAGGGTCCGTCTGGTCCCAGGTGAACATGTTCATGAGCACAATGTGGCGCTCAAACATGAAAAAGTCCGCCATCAGCTCAACGCCGTTCGCCTCGCAGACAGGCTTGGACACTCTCATCCACTCGAGGACCGCTTTTCCGGACGACGGGATCACCGGCGCGTAGTCCCCATGCGCCGCCTTGCCGCCCGTCTTTGCTTTCGGGATGGGCCAATTGATGAGGGGTAGGCTCCACAGCTGGGGGACGCCGACAAACATGCTCCCGTGCTGGGTCGGCACGCTCGCCGCGTCCACCGCCCCGCCGTCTCTCCCCTCGTACAGGGCGCCCGTGATCTCCCCGGTGGGTGCCTTTACGGAGAGGACCTCCTTGATCTCGTCAAACTGCGCCTGGACCACCCTCCTTGGGCCGTACAGACCCCACCGTGCGTACCAGTGCCCGTACCCGGTCTCCTCGCGCAGCTCCTCGAGCCGCCAGTCCGGGATGGGGCCTGTGCCGGACCAGTACTCCTCCCGCCTGCCGGCGATGCACAGCGTCTCGATCAGGGACGTGAACCAGACGACGGAGGACGGGATGGTCCCGTCCCGGCGCATCTCGCCGAAGCAGTCCACCATCGTCTCGATGTCTTCGAATCGCGGCATGCTGAAGGTGCAGCTCATGAACGCCTGCGGCTGCGGCGTCATCCAGATGGACAGCTTCGTGACCACGCCCAGGTTGGACTGCAGAAACAGCCCCTCGATGGACGGGCCAAAGGTGAACTTGGACAGGAACGCGGACGGGCTGTTGGTGATGCCGAACTGCCCGGTCCGCACGACGTCGCCGTCGGCCAGCATGACCTCGAGACCGGCCATGTTCTGGTGGTGTGCGAAATGCGCGCCGAAGCCCATGCCCCTATCCAACGTCTTCCCACGGTGTTAACCCGACGTACCTTATCCACGGTGATTGTTTGTGAGGTGGGGGGGGGGGGGGGGAAACTTGATTACATTACCCAAAACAGACCCCCAACCCAGCGAAGCAGTGCTAGGCCACACCTTCTTCTTGTGCTCCACGCAATAATTATACAGGTCGATGAACGTAACGCCAGGCTCGACCACCGCATACGAATACTCATCGTTGACCTCGATGATCTTGTTCATCAGATGCAAGTCCAGCGCTACGCTCCCGTTGACCCTGGGGGCGGGACCGCCGTACCTTCACACATTAATCAACACATATCCGTTGACCACCTCAAACAAAGAAACAGAAAAGAGAAAGGGGGGAGGGTTACCCGAGATTCTTCCCGCGAGAGAACGTCCATAGCGGAATGGCGTATTTATTAGCAACAGCTAGGACAGATCTGAGCTGCTCGGTAGAGTTCGGACAGACAGCCGCGCCGGGGACCTTGCGCTTGCCGTCCTCTGCTTCGTGGATGTCATATGGGTCGATGTAATCACTCAGTCCTTCACCAACGAACACGGCGTCTTTTCCCAGGACGGAGATGAAGTCCTGGATCGCCGTGGCAAAGTCGTCGGCACGAACGCCAGGCGGCAGGACGGGGTTGATCGGATGACGGGGAGCCCGTTCGTAGGTCGACCTGTGGGCCGCTTCGTACTCTGGGTCGGGGTAGGCTGCTGGTGTTACTGTCGACATTTTCTTCTCTCCCTTGTGTTTTCAACTTTTTCTGTTGATGTGTGAGTTTGGTTTGTTTGCTGTGGTGGAGTTTTAGTGGAGTATATAAGGTAGCAAACCGATTGGAGAAAGCTGATGTATTTAGTCTGTAGGCGCCTTGGAAAACTAGATCCGAGATGGTTGGTGTGGTGTTGCGTTTGGGAGTTGGAGATATGGTGGGGAAAGTTTGTTTCAATAACGGGACCAACTACCGTGTGATATCAGGGAGCTGCCATCCTGCCGTCCGTTTCCCCTCATGGCCATGCAACAATCACAATCGCACGGGCCCCCGGGGGGGGGTCCCCTATTTACCCAGGTGCATCGCATCCTTCAGATACAGTAACTGTACCAGACGCGAATGTTGTTGGTTTGCCGGCAATCACAAATGATTTCCGTGTGGTTGGAGGAGATGCGGGGTCCTTGCATCCTGCTTGCATGATCCCCGCGTGTAGGCTGAAAAGGGTACCCTGAGGTATCGACTGACTAGGTACCTATAGAGGTGCTTGCAGGCCGTAACTATAATAAGAATACGCGACAATTAGTGCAGTTCTCCGTAGCTCTGCTCTTGGCAGTAGAAGGATCGTGTTTCGGAAAGCTACCCGTAAAACCTTGTATGAGCGGCATGTACAACTGGCATTCCTAGTGGGCAGTTACCAGCTCTCTGACTATCTTGACTTTTAGCACTCTGTTCGTTCTAGTAGACATTGTATTACCGTCTGATACCGTAACACTGTTGAGACCCGAGACAGCATATGCAGTGCATATGTTATAACGTACAGGTAAGTAGATTGACAAGACGGGCTGAACATGACATTGCTGAGGAAGTTGGGATTTGGTACTGACGCAACCTGAAGATAAACAGAGCGAGAAAAAATTAATGGAAACACTTGTGCTGCTTCTCAAATTGGAGTGATCCGATCCAGGCTTGAACTGGAGACCTTGAGTGTGTTAGACTCACGTGATAACCAACTACACCATCGGACCAAGGATGAAGACAGCTAGTTAGCTTAGTCCTCATGTACGGGGTTAGTGTTGCCAGAATTTCGTTTGTGGAGCTGTTGTGGGGAGTCAGAGAAGTCATCTTCACGGCAAGGCTAAGCCACCGATGGTTCTCATGCCATGGCAGGCGTCAGTGCATGTAATGCTATAAGTTTCAGTTTCCATGAAATGCATGATGATATAGATGCTCAAGATACTTCAATCCTCCGACTATCCTGATGCTCCTCCCCCTCAACACCTAAAACCTATTCCTTCAAAGTAACATAAATCTTGCTAAATACCACATCCGCCGGCGCGAACACCCTGGCCATCTTGCCATCCACCTCGGCCTCATACGTATTGCTATCCAGCTCACTTATCAGTTGCGCCTTGAACGGCGCTGGCGGGTTGATCCAGGTCTTGTGGACGGCCGGATGCGCGCACTCAACCTGTATCCCCCGGTATCCCATGCCAGCAGCTTCATGCATCAACCAATGCGCCAGCGTCTTCGTCAGCCCTCGACCTTCGTAGTCTGCGCGCGTGGCAGTGCCACTCCTCATCAAGACCTCTCCAGCTGCCTTGGCTTTCCAAGTAGCCGGATCTCGCTGGTCGCGGGCCGAGAGCTGGGTGAACAGCGTGGCAATGAGCGGGAGACACCCGACAAAGTCCTTGAGCTCTTCCGGCTTGGGCTCGTTCAGCCCGTCGTAGCTCAAGGCAATCGCGACGAGCGGGAAATCCATCTGCTCCAGCAGCTCCTGCTCGGTCGCTTCGGTGTTGGTTGCGTCCCAGTACAGCTCCCCCCCGGTGACTGCAGACTCGGGCCGCTTGAAGACGTATTCCTTGTCAAAGATACCGTACGACAAGCCCGAGTCGACAGATCTACCCATCAGATGCTTCGCACCCTCGCACAGCTGATACGTGCGCTTGGTTCTATCTTCCGGATAGGTGACGGGCCACACGGGGCTGTTAAACATGTTGCTGTGGTTGATGACTGCCAACACCCAAGGAAGGTGTTTGGGTTCGAGCTTGCGGATCTCGAAGCGAGGGGGCAGTTGGATTGGGCTCGTCATTTTGATCTTCGAAACACACTCTTAGATTTAAGATGAGAAAGAGGAGATTGGAGTGTGACGGTATCGCAGAACCATCACAAAAGCCCAAACTCAGATGCTCAACAAGAAAGCTTTATACAATTGAAATACCTCACCTTGACGCAAAGCGCATGCGCTCTGCCAACACCTCACGGAGAATATTCCAAATTCGAATGCAACATTAGAGAATTGAGTGCGAATGCGGAAACTGCATAACACCCAATTGTCCAATCATTCCTTCAAAAGCCCTCGTGCTATTGTGGCAACCCGTATTACTCGCAGATTCTCCCAGATTTTCTGGGGTCAGGAGGCGCGTGTCGCAAACAGATCCAATCGGAGCCTCTGATTCATCGCAACAGATCAGTCCTCGCTCGACGAATTACCACTTCCGAATGCGAGCTTTCTGCGCTTCGGGGGCCCAGACTGCGCGTCATGAGCTGCAAAGACCGAACAGCTTGACAATTTGTTGGCGTCGTTGGTACTTCTTGCATGTCGACCTCATGACCACCTGCTGGATCGAGACTCGATGATGAAACACTTAACTAGTTCACACGAGCACTTCAGTCAGTATAATGAGACGGATATTGTGCCCCACCGAATCCGGTCAGGTAAAGGCACTGCCGGAAATAGAGTTGAGACGATGCATCTGGAACGGCGCCCCAAAATCTACATCTACGCCGTTTAGCTCTGCACTTGCTTAGCGCTTACCTTCCACGTTATCTCATCCACGTGGGCAATGCGCGGCTGGAACGCCCAACATGTCGCAATAAACATCCGACTTCTCCGCATCTAGGCAGCCGTTTTCCGTTTTGCAGAACGCCCGAATACGCAAGTCGCCATGTGCAACCTCGCCAACATCCACGGTACCCACGGCATTAACGATGCTACTTCGTCGGGTTCCGGTTCGGGGTCCGGCACGATCCCAGCAACGGCCCGCGCCTTGATTCCCACCCACCCAGCATGTGCCGACGCACTCGCACTCGCAAAAGCATCCCTTCCGGCATCCATCTTATACCACAGCTTCCGCGTATATCTATACGCGCAAGCATTTATCCGCCAGGATCCAGCTTCACAAAGCATCGTGATCGGAGCACCGGCGCCCGCCCCCGGACATGTGGACAAGGCCTACCCTCATGTCTTGTTCGTCGCATGCATACTGCACGACGTCGGCACGTCCTCAACTCACGGCGATGCTATCCCGGAACGGTTTGAAGTGGTGGGCGCCGATGTAGCCGCTCGCCTGCTCCGTTCACACGGCATCAGTGACGGGGAAGTCCGTGATGCGTGGCTGGCTATTTCGCTCCATACAAGCCCGGGCATCGCGGAGCGGTTGGGCGGGACGGTTCGGGCGCTCAGGCTAGCCGTGCGTGCTGACTTCGGATCATACCCGCCTCCACCGGCGGACCAGATTCCGGGGGGAGCAGACACGCTGGTTAACCTGATACGGTGGCAGCTCCCGAGACTGGAGATCGAGAAGGACCTTGGGGATGCTGTTGTGAGGCAGGCGCTGCTGAAGCCGCAAAAGGCGCCGGCTGCTTCGTGGCCTGGTGATCTAGTCAGGGCTCATGAGGAGGATCCGAAGTGGAATGGGGTCAACAAGGCTTTTTAGAAAATGGCGGTAGAGGGGGAGAAGATGGAGCGGATCCGTAATGCACCTGTAGCAAGCTTATCGAGTGCCTGACGGACAGCGATACCCCGAAGTCAGGGAAGCTGGGCCGCACATGGCGCATTCAGATCTCTTAGTGGAAAGGCGGGACGAGACGCTAGCAATAGCATCGGATTGCTCCAGCTGAGGCCCCTTGTGAAATGTGACACATTTGGCGAGAGAGCGAATAGTTGAAGAGAGAGCCCGACAGCACTTTGCTGGGGATCGCCCAAAGTTCGTTTGATGACCTCCCAATCCTTGCCGGCCAACACATCGAGATCAGTCAGAATGTAACCATGGTGGAGGGAACCCGAGAGAAAGCACCGCAGCCTGATCGGCAGCCTAGTGCTACTAGACAGACAGGCCAAGACACTCGGTGATGCCTAGCGATTTGGTTGCCGAACCCGACATCGTGGTACGGCTAAAGAAGTGCCGAGCTAACTGGTAGCGCCCTTCACACCCCCATTCAGAGCGGCGGAAAGAAGATGTGCGAGACTCTCTCCAGTCTTCTGTTGGCGGGCAAGACAGGAAATGTTCAAGTTTACCCGAACTTCGCAGTAAAGTGTGCCGATTCGAATGCGCCGTATCGGGTTGGCAAGATGTACTGACAGCCAACTGCGTCAACTTAGTCCGGCCAGGTCGCTAATTATTGCTTTATGCGGGATCGGTGAAGCTTTGTGATGGCTCTTCGGGCGTTCATGCAGACAAATGATTGCCTGTTTGTTCATTGTGATGCTCTTCGAATGCAATGTGGCAGTATCCAGATTGCAAACTCTGACAGTAAACCTGCCTTCTCCTGTGATATTAAGCCATGATATGTTCCACCTTCCAGGGACCTGGGTAGCTCCTTCCTTCTCTGACAAGATCTGGCGAACAATTGAGACATCTGACCACATTTGCGTCATTGACATCCACGCCTGCGTTCAAGATAGCACTTCCCTCCGCATGTCTTGAGTGCCGCATACTTAGCTAGGAGGCTGGCAGCCACGCTCTGGAGCCCGGCCGATCGAAAGTTGATAACGGCCTCTAGCCGGCTCATTATCGTCGCGAAAAGTCGCTTGATCAGAGTCAGGTGCGTTAACCGACGGAGATCATGGAGCATGCTCTGAAGATCAGCAACCGAAGCGAGTTAGCACGGGCCAGCCAGCCACCCCGCCAAGCGCAAAGAGCAGCCACCCCGCCAATCCAAGCCAGCCCCTCCAGAGTGTTGACCGCTCACCGGTCTGTTCACTTCAAGCTGCTCATGGTCCATTTTCTGTTCCTCGATGCACGTGTCCGACTAGAACTATGGATGATTTACGAACCTGCAGATAACTGCATGTTTAGTTGCATATATTGAAAGCCGCTGCCCATTGTGTTATGCCAACTATTGGCTCGGAGTATCACCCCTCCGACCAACGACTCCGAGTGGACCAAAATGTCGCCAATAATGGCTTGCATCGCTACCGGTTGAGATACTCCGAACAGCAAACATTCTTTGAGTGTAGAGCAACCCAAGACAATTGCAGCCCGACTGGGGCGCCTCAGCTACGGACCGCATGTTGTCAGCACTAGCAAGCATTCTGTCACGCATGAACCAAGGCATACGGGCATTAGGTTTCTTACGCCCGCAAGAATGAGCTGCAGAAGATGGAGGCGCCTGGGGAAATGGAGTCGCCGATACAGCATGGAAACTCCGCCATCACGGCAGGCGATGGTGGGCGGTACGGTGGCTATCAGTCCAGGGCTCCGATGACGGGACTGCATATATGGCTACCATGGCTCCTCTACTCTGAACGTGTAGCTTTGTCTCCTCTCTCAGCGTGACTCAAGCCCTCTTATTACAGTCCAACATGCAAAATCAACCACGACCAACAATAGCAACAATGGAGGAGAAAACACCAACAACAGTAACAACAACAATGGCAGAGAAAGTCACACCCCTCGACGAGAAGAGGATAAGCCACAAGTCCACCTTGTCGACCTCCTCAACCGCAACAAACTCATCCACCTCGTCATCGGGGTCATGCACGCCCCTGGTCCCCTCCAAACGCGACACGTTCAGGTCCTCCATCATCGACCTCGAAGCCCAGGCCGACCTCTCCGAATTCCAAGAGAAAAAGCTGAGCTGGCTTCGGTACACAGTGATCAACGTCTACAAGCGGCTCTTCAGTCTAGCATTTATCGGAAATGCCATCGCATTCATCATCCTCGTCGTCCGTTCAGGGTCTTCCACATCCCCTCTCGACCTAGTCAATGCATCCGCCGTAAACCTCTGCGTGTGCGGCCTCGCCCGGCAGCCGTTGGTCGTCAACTCCCTGTTCCTCCTCTTCGGCTCCCTCCCCCGCTCCTCACCGATGCGCTTGAGGCGGTTGTGCTGCAAGATCTTCCACCTCGGCGGCGTCCACTCCGGCGCCGGCGTGGCCAGTTGTGTGTGGTACATTGGCTTTGCATCTCTGTACACATACCAATTCGCCCATGCCCCTCCCACAGCCATGGGCATCGCTGTCGTCGCCCTGGTGTGGTTCGTTTTGGCGCTGTTGGTCTCGATCATAGTGGTGGCACACCCGGTGTTCCGCATGAAGAGGCACGACTACTTCGAACTCACCCACCGCTTTTCCAACTGGATCATCCTGGCCCTCTTCTGGGCGCTCCTCATCATGCTCTCCTCGCAGGATCCCGGGGGAATGGGTCCGTTTCTGCTGCACCTCCCTGCGTTCTGGATCGCCCTCCTGTTGACGATCGCAACCATCCACCCGTGGGTGTTGTTGCGCAAGGTCCCTGTCGTCCCCGAGCCGCTCTCCCCCCACGCGGTCCGCCTACACTTCAGCCACACGACGGTGAGATTCGGTCAGGGTATTTCAGTGGCCAAACACCCATTGAAGGACTGGCACAGCTTCGCGTCTTTTCCAGACCGGTTCGACGACACGCTTGACACCAAGTTCTCCTGCCTGGTATCCAAGGCGGGAGACTGGACGAGTGGAGCAATCAAGGAGCAGCCCAAGTTCCTCTGGAAGCGAGGCATCCCGACATACGGCTTTGGATATGTCTTCCGCATGTTTGAGCGCATCATCGTCGTCACTACCGGTTCAGGCATTGGACCGTGTCTGTCATTCATCGCGGATGATCACCGCCCCCTGATGCGGGTGGTCTGGCAGACGAAATCACCAATCAAGACCTACGGGCAGAGGACGCTCGACCTGGTGAAACGGATGGACCCCGACCCGGTCGTCATAGATACGAGTGTGTCAGGCCGAGTGGATATGCTGCCTCTTGTGCTGAGTCTCTACAGGGAGTTCAACGCGGATGCGGTCTGCGTGATTAGCAACCCGGCCATGACGAAAAAGATTGTTTACGGGTGCGAGAGCAGGGGGGTGCCTGCTTATGGGCCTATTTTTGATAGTTAATGGTCACATACCTACATACCTTATGGACGGGTTGGGTTGGGATAGGGTTTTTTTTGGGCAGGGTGGCTTTTTGGTTTGGTCTGGTCTGGTTAGGTAGCGTTATCGGTATACCAATGTTATTCTTTCCGAGTTCATTATTTGCAGTTGTTTGCCAGTACAACAGTGACCAAAGTGCTTACGTGTTTGAAGCGTCACTGGCAGGATTCAACCTGGTCGGGTTTTGTGTTCCGTCCCAGGTAATAAACCACGGCGTCAACTACAAGTACATAGTAAGACTTAGCAGTAGACAGAGACCAAGTGGGTGGTAGTAGTAGTGGTAGTGGTGGGGAAGGGTTGTGTGGGCAGAAGCGAAAAAGAAATGGTATGAAGTATTAATGCGTTCCTTCTATGCTGAAGAAGCAAAAGTGATCCGATCCAGGCTTGAACTGGAGACCTTGAGTGTGTTAGACTCACGTGATGACCAACTACACCATCGGACCAGAGATGAACAGCCATAGAGAGCTCAGGCCTTATATACGGGGGTAGTCTCGCCAGAAAATTGCTTTAAACTGTTATGGGGAGGTAGAAAGGTTTAAATTTGGTTGTGTGAGTGTCAGAGTTCATGGATGAAGTAGCCACAAAACTTAGCGGACTTGGTCATGGTAATTAGGGGTCCCATTAAGAGTGATCATTCCCTCTCTATCGTTACACGACTTAGGTATCTATCCATCTGCCCACGACCGTCATCATGTATTCCCATCCGATCAACCTGCCCATCACCCATCATCCTTCAATACCCATCCCACCATCGGTTCCCATATCATGTCTCTTTCCAGGTATGTACATTTCCGCGACCGTTTATATATATAGTGAAAAAGAAAAGGAATGTAAACCACCAATGCACACACACACATAAAGTCCCGACTCCACTGCCGTCCAGTAAAAGACCCATATTTGTTTGCTATGTACAATGCCTCGCCAAAAAACATGTATAAAAAAAGCCATGAGCTTATGGCTTAGTAACCTGCTCTTTCCTGAAAAACTTAAAGAACCCGATGGGGATGATCATCTGCATAAGCAGACATACCCAGAACCACTTGCTCGCGATGCCCGGCATCAGACCCTCCGTGAAATCCGGGAAAGTCGGGGCTGGTGATCCTGCGTTCGGACTCGTCGCTCGTGCAATCATGGTAGCCGTACCACCTATAACCTGGGCACCCACCAAAACACCCATAACATGTTGTCTTGTCAAGGTCGCCAGTAATGTCATGCCGAGTCCGACAATCTGAATCGTATCCAACAGGCCAAGCCACAACCACAAACATCTTGAAATGACAGCCGACGCAACTGGTCCTCCAGCCCACGGCAAGTAGAGACCGATACCGCTGGTGCCCCACAACTCTTGCGCCCATCTCGGAGCCCCTAGTCCCAACCCCGTGGCAAATATCGGAAGCAACCAGGGGTGAGTGTTGCTGAACTTCGTAAACACCACCAACAACAAACTCCATAGTACCACAAAGTACGCGACCGTAAGCAAGAAAATGGCCCAGCCAGGTACATGCCGTGAGTTGAACAAAAACTCCCAAGAACGTCCGTACGGTGTGGATAGCCAGTAGTTTTGCAAGATAACCATGACGAAGAACCACGGTACCGTTCTCCTCCTGAACAGTGATGTGTAATACCCTGGTATCGTCTCCGGTGACTGGCGGTAGTAATCCGGTAGACCATAAAACAGCACCAGGCCAATAGACCAGAAGAGAATGGCAACGGGGATAGCGATGACTATGCCCTTGGGAACACTCGAATCTCCAACCATGCCGCTTGCGGAACCCGTCGGGTGGAAGGGGTTGGACATCAGGGATCCCCAGTACCAAAGGGCAGCCGAGTACAGCTGCGCGAAGGCGGTGATGATGAGTGCGCGGACGGCCCAGAGGTTGGTAGGTGCTCCGCTCTCGTCGCCGAAGTTGAGGGAGAAGTCCAACGCGCCAGAGCTAGCAGCCGCCGCGTAGAAGACAGTCGCGACATCCTGCACCTGGCCCCGTTGTATATATCCCGGCACAAACGATGCGATGCCGAGGAGGAGGAACGCTAGACCATAGAAAAGCCATGGGAGGGAGAGAGCATAGACAGACCTGAACCGGCGGACCATGAACCACCACCATAGAGAAGTTGCGATGTACGTCCCCGCCACGATATACAGCTTTGTCGAAGACTGACCCGTCTCGCCGGTAAGCAGCACGATCTGGTACGAGTTGGCGGAAATAACCTGTCCCGCTGCCAGCAGGAGAGAGTAGACTGGCCAGTCACGGAAGATACGGATTGAGAGGATCCTACTGCATGTTAGCGTCTGTGAAACACCGGCTGTGGTAGAAGGGATGACCCACTTTCTCAGGCCTGTCGGCGGCTTGTACTCCTTCCCGAGGAGGAATTCATCGTCAGTTATGAGCATCTGCGTTCTCTTCTCCGTGGCCACTTCTCCATTTTCGTGCACCGAGTCCGAGCGATTGTCGGGAGTGGATGATACGGTCACGGTGGTATGCGCCCGGCCCATGCCCAGCTTTGCATCACGGTACCGACTAAACCACTCCTTCTCGCCCCTCTTCAAGAATGCCGCGATACACAGATCAGTTTGCGAATTGCCGACGGTCAACCCATCTAGCAGCTTCTCGTACCGCGCGTAAAACTCGCCATTGCTGTCGGTGAAGAAGGCATCCACCTTTTGCAGCTTGAGGTCGCTGCGGTCGCCGACCACGTCTTGCAGGCTGATGGTGCTTGCGGAGCTGTTGCGTTGTGGGGAATAGGACGACTGGGCGAATGGTGGTGCCGGTGCGATGATGTCATCTTCCATTGCCAGCACGGAAACGCTCTCGCTAATCTCCATGCTGCCGGTCGGGCTGCCCTGGCCACGATGCGGCATGAATGGAGTGCCCGCACGCGACGGAGCCATGGATGCGACAGCTGAGGGAATTGCCGACTCGGGAGTTGGACTTCCATGATGTGAAGCAGAGTCATTGTCCTTCAAGCTAGCCACAGCGTTGCTGGAAGAGGAGCGGAACAGGAGATGCGCCTTTGGAATTCCAGCAATGCTCATCGGGCGTTTGACTCGCCTCTCGGCTTCCTGGTTGTGAATACGGATCGCATCGCTATGCAAGTCATTGACGCGCTGAACCCATTCGGCCACAGGGAAGCGCTGCTTTGCGCTCCAAGCTCGCATGGTGGCGCGTTGTTCGGGAGTCGATGCCAGCGCCGAGTGGATGGCCTTGCGGAATTGGGCAAGGAGATGCTGGGGGCTGGTCGACTCGATCGTGTACCAGAAGCCGGGCATCTGGCCGAGACCTCCCACACGAGCGCCAATTCCCAGAGCTCCCAGGCGACCAGACTCAACGGCCACAAGTCCAAATGGCTCATCTCGAGATGGAATCAGGGCAAACTCGGCGCCTCCGAAGATGAATGGCGGTAGGAATGTGAACTCAGCTCGGAAGAAGACTCGACCAGGGAACATGTCGGCCACTTTTTGCAGCTTCAAGGCGGCGAACTTGCCGTGCAGGTCTGCGACATATTTTAGCACCTCAACTTCATCGTCTCAAACTCGGAGAACTAATCTCTCAGGCTGGAACCGGCTTACCAATGACAGGCCCAACGCAAATGAGCTGCGCAGTAGGGTTCTTCTCTAGAACGCTAGGCATAACATCCGCAATCAAGTCTATGCCCTTCTGAAGCGACCATCTGCCCGCGAAGATGAAGAGCTCCGCATCGGGATTTACGTCCAATCCCGCCCATTCCTGCGCCTGCCTCTTGAGCCCTCCCCGCTGTTCGCGGTCCTTCTTTAGGTCGACCTCGATTTCCTTGCCCTTTTTCCTATCTAAAGCCCTGCTGCTGCCGGTTTCGGGGGAGAACTCGGCCGTATCGCTTGGGTCGGGGTTCGGTAGGTGTCCTATTGTCTTGAGGGACCAGAAAATGGGGTAACGGGCCAGTGAGCGATCACCATACTTCTTAGAGACACCGACTGCGCCGAATCCGTTCTGGTGTATCCGGAGGTAGCTGGCTCCTGCATGCAGCAGGTTAAACGCGCTGCCGTACTGTACGTACTGCTTGACAATGTCCTGGTTCAGCCCGAACACCTCACATACTTCCTGCGTCTCGTCGGGCGATCGCATGTTCCACATGCCCTGGAACTCGGCGTTATGGAGTGACAGACAGCAGGGTATTGTGCGCTGCTCTGGCAGAAGATACAGCGGGGCGGCCGCACCGTGGTAGTCGTTGATGTGGTAGAGGTCGATCTGCGGGAAGCGGCGCATGGTCTCTGCGATGCAAGCATTCCATGTCGCGTAGAGAATGGCACTCTCAATGTCGTCCATGCGGGCATGGTAAGGGTCGGATCTGGTCTGCTGCCGGAAGATGGCGGCGTCCAGTAGCACATAAGTGATGTTGTTGCGCTTGTGGTACTGAACATAGACCTCGTACTGCTCGCCTAAGACGGTGACGAACATGGACTCTGCAGGCTGGTCGACGGGATAGACGATATCGCCCACGCAGGGAACAACCCAGATGAGATCGAGATGGCTCAGCGCCGTGCTCATTAACTTGGCCATGACGCCGAGACCGCCAATACGAATGACAATGTCCCAGTCATCAATGTTGTACTCCATCGTCGCCAACAGGACCGTTCTTCTTCTGCCTTCTCCACCTGATGCTGCCATCAGTGAGCCCAGCTCGGGACCGCTGTGGCTGTCAGAAATGCCCGGGGATGGCGGGAGGACTATGGCCTCAGTCATGTTTGCATCAGGGGCTTCTTTGGCAGTCTTTCCATGTGACGATCCCGATCCCGGCAGTCCATCCCATGGCCACAGCCAGGCAAGAATGCCGCGCCTTTTCTTGTAGCCTCTCTTGTTGATCTTGACCCGGTAGAAGCTGCGGAAGAAAGCCCATGTGGCTATAAAACCCAGAAACAATGGCGCGGTCGCCAAGGCGACAAAAAGGACAATCTGAACCCAAATGTTTCCTTGCGGCTTGACTTCCAGCTGATAAGTGGCGTCATTCAGCACCAGACGGTATGACAGGGCTGGAAGCGGGGGTGGGCCGGTGATGTTGAACACATTGTCGGGAAGTCGGTTGGGAGGCAGTCGGTTAGCAATGCCATTTCCAATAACGTCGCCAAACACCCAACTCTGGTCCGGCTGGTTGTCAGGATTGATGCCCCACACGTTGAACTGGAAAGTGCTCGGCCACTCGTCCATGTAGTGCAGCTCCCACGTGCTGTTCTTGGTCTGAGCCAGCTGGTTGGGTATGCCGGAATCGTATCCCCATTTGTTGAAGGGGCCTTGAAGAAACAAGTGAGGGAAACGCCGTTCCATCTGGTAGTTGTCGCCATGCTGGAGGAAGGATGCAGACCCTAGCGGTGCACTCCAGTACTGCACCATGAGATGCATGCCCTCCCAGGCCTGATGCGGTGCTCCAGACCAGTCCTGTTCCTTGATCTTGACTGTGCTCTGCCTCCCCCCCGTGTATGGCTGCCAATCGCTCCAACTTGATCCCCAATTCGTGCTGAAGCGCCACTTGGAGGCACCTGGCGCCCGATGGTTGACATAGATGCCCGCAAAGTCTTCGCTGAGGATGGTCGATGAGAAGTTGGCAGTTAGAGGAAACACGACCGGGTTGTCAAGCTGTCCCACTCGGATGAGGAACCTGTCCGTAGTCCCTGTCGCCGAGCCTGCCTTGGTCGTGACGTTAGTGACGGTGATCGAGTGAACTCCATCAGCGACGCCAACGAGATTGGCGATCCATGAATAGCCAGAGGTGATTACGCCTGTGTAGGGAATGCTGTCGGCGTTGTCTAGGACCGAGCACTTTACCGAGTTCTCATCGATGCTCGCCGTCCCATTGTTGCCCTCCACAGTCGACGCGATGGTGATGGCCCGGGTCACTGCATCACAACTGAACATCTCCTCCGAGAAGTGGAAGCCGATCTGCACAGTTCCCTTGGCGTCGTCCGAGTTGATCGGCGTGTCGTGTCCTGGAATAAACTTGGTTATCATGGGCGTAGGACCCTTCCAGATCTCCTTGGGGACGTAGGCACGGAACTCGTAAGGCTTCAGGTTGAGTGTGGGAATGCAGCCGCTTGGGTTGGGGCTAAACCCGTTGTTCTTGACCGTCGCAGTGTCGAGCTTGATCTCGTCGTACGGGCTGAACAGGTTTTTGACGGTTATCCCCGCATCAAAGGGCGCAATGAAGGCATCTGTGCTGCCACAGTCAAAAGTGTACTGCGCCTCGTTTGCGCGGTTGTGGAAGACCAGCCAGACCGGCGAAGCGGCCGAGGCCCCAGGCTGGACGCCTTCGAACATGGAGCGTGCAATGCTCCAGACTCCAAACTCGGTCTGCGTCGTACTTCCTCTCAGCAGCGTGAGCTCGGTCTGCTTGGCGAGTCTCTCCAAGAACCATCCGTCCTCGAGCGCGACGAGCTCCTCCCGCGTGCGAAGTTCGAACATGTGCTTGATGATGTTGCGTAGGGGATGTGCCGGGTCGCGGTGGTCATACGACACCGTGTCATCCAAGCAGCCGGTGCGCGCCTTGTCAACCGGCCAGTCAACATAGATCTGGCTTCCCGCGGTGTAGCAGCCATGGATTTTCCAAGCCTGCGCGGCCGACATGGCCTGCCGCCCGTACACATAGTTCTCGGCTGTACTGTCCAAGACGTAGAAGGCCTGCTCCTCGCCGTAGTAGACAAGCGGAATGCCGGGGAGAAGAAGCGTGGTGATGAAGTAGGCAAGCAGCATGCGCTCGATGCCATTCTCAATTCCCGGCCATCGAAACACATCCTGATTCGTCACCCCGTACATATGTCGCGGGTCGAATGCACCTGTATTAGCATTATACATATCATTGCTAAGTATCATTTGGTTCCTGCACAGTCCCTTGTTAGCGTCATCGTGCCGTTTCGAGAATTCGGGTGTTTCGGTGCTATGAAGAGCGAGAGAGAAATTGTGCTTCTTGGCAAAAATAAGAAGAGCTGAGATGGCTTGGCAGGCAAGTGCAACCGGGCAGCTCAAAGAAAGTTCTGGCCGGGTCTGACCGCGCCTTCCGCTTTGAGCCTCCCTTGAGCAGCCGGCAAAAGTTTACATCACCCCTTCGTCAACGGTTCACAGATCGCGCGCCCTCTTCGGTTCTGCTCGTCTCGTCGTTTGCCAAGAGTCACAGTCCGTGGGTCACGTTGTGAAGTAATTGCGTCAGGGGTCGCTTACCATGCATCCACCCAATCTAGGGGCAGATCAAAACCAGCCTCTAGGTTACCATCCAAGCCGAGGAAGCGCGTCAAAAACCGGTAGATCGAGTAGTGAAACGCACCGGCATCGAGCGCTTGGAGGCCATTCTCTCTAAGGAAGTACCGCGAAGTGGACGAGTCATTCGCCAAGAGCGACACAGCGGTCGTTGTCGATGTCGGCTTCTGATCCGGGCGACGTCCGCGTCCGAGGTAAATCGAGCCGAGCGTGTTACCACTGGTGATCTCACCGGGGACGAAAAAGTTGGTCTTGTTGTATCTGGCGGCACATTCTCGCATGGCCTGGCTGACTGCAGCCTGCGCGTCAACCGTCACCTGAGTACACTGTCAGAGCATAACCCCACTTGACTTCAAGAGCACCGGACACATGTGCGCAGCTCACCTGGACTCCCTTGTCAATACGGAAGCCGTCGATATCGAGAGTGGCGATGATCATGCAGGTGAAGCGTTCGATGCGGGCGCGGACACGGGGGTGCCATTCGCGCAGACGATCCTGCACCGACGCGAACTTGGCCAGCTGACGCTGCCAGTCAGGGTGGAGTCCGAAAGCTTCAATATCGCCGTACTGGTCGAAATCGCTGTCGTAGCAGCCCTTCAGTTGCGCCGTGACGTTGTCTCCCACCGGATACCCAGACTCCAGCCAGAACGGGGGGTACTCGCATGTCTCGTTGTACGTGGCGCTGAAGTTGAAGTCCATGTATTGCCGGGCCGACTTCCAGACGGGCGTCCACTCCCCGGTGCTGAACGGCGTGCTGGAGTTGAGATACTCTTTGAAGCCGATGAGATCGCCCATCGTCGCCATGGTATGGTCGAGAATCACATACATCCCCCGCTTGTGGATCTCGTCCACCGCAGCCTGCCACTCGGCCACATCCCCAAAGTGGAAGTCCAGCAGCGTCATGTCCAGCGGCGAGTACGAATCGGAGCCCCATGGCTGGTTGATGAAGGGCGAACCTGCGATGTAGATGGCCTGGTGGACGGTGTAAATGGGAGATCTGGGTTAGGGTTTCCTATGGCCTTCTCACCTTGATGCCCATGCCCTGGATGTAGTCCAACGAGTCGACCAGACCCTGGAGGTCGCCGCCATGTCGGAGCTGGTTGCTCAGGATATCTTGTTCGAAGATGGTGCCATTAGCATTATCGTTTGTTGGGTCCCCGTTGACATAGCGATCGAGGAACAAGGTGTAGATAGGAAATCGCCAGTTGCCCGGCGAGGTTGTGTACGTGTGGCCATCGCGCTGCCCCCAGTAGTCGAGAGGATCTGTTGCCGACTGGTTGGTATTAAGATTGTATGGAGCGATTGTTGGGTCTGGGTCGTAGCGGAGGCCGAGAACGAGTGTGAGTTGCTGAACGAGCGTGAGCAGCCAGGCCGTGCGAAGCATCGGATGATGCTGCTTCATGGCTGCTTTCTCAGAGAACGAGAGATACCTGCCACTGCATGTATGCGATGAAAACGAGAGACCACCACAGACAAGCAGAGAAAGATCAGGCGCAACAACGCAAGAGCCAAGGTGTGGGGGAACGAGCAGAAGCAAGCCTCAGAAAGAGAGAGTGACCATCCTGGGGATAGATCCGGAGGAGGCGTATCTGTTATCGCCCTGTAAACCAGGGGTCCGGTCGACTTGACCTTTCCATGATCGAACGGCCAGCATGTCAACACGAGAGAGACAGGGGTGGGATTCCTTGGTGTACACATCGCATGCTACCCAAATCAGGAAATCCATTAAAACCATCTCCTCTTGATCTGGCCGATCGTCGAGCTTATTCGACGATTTTCGCTTTTGATGAGGACCCCAGTCCTATTCGGGGAAGCTCGTCAATAATTACAGCCAAGACCGCCGGCGTCCAACTGGCGCCCACATCGGCTGCAAAAATCCTGCCGCCAGCACGATGTTTGCTGCGTGATGCTCGGGCTGGAGACGAGAATCGCTGGCCCGGCGGTGGAGAGAAAGGGAGAGAGAGAGATATGGCTTGTCCATGCGGGAAATGGGCCTCAGCCAGCTCACCAAGTGGCGCCAGGGTAGTTGTCACTAGCCCGCTGCATCTGGCTGATAGATACCGTCTACCTGCAGAAGCACCGACAGAAATATTGAATAGCTGGACGGTGTCTTCTGTCCAGCGGCTGTACCCTTTTTCCAACGGCTTTCTTTCCCCTCGAGTCGAGCAATGACGCAGAAAAGATTGATCGCCCCTCCATGTGCCGAACCCACCAGTTGCAGGACTTAGGTAATGTTAAATCGGAGGATCTCATCAAAACGAAAGGTCCAGTCAGATGGAGTTTCTCAGACAGCGCAGGATGGGGGAGGAGCCGTCAGGGGTGAGGCAGGCAGCAAGCAAACAAAGGTACCTGGCTTGATTGGTAAATCCCGAAAAAGTCAAAATTAAGGTACATACCAGCGCACGCAAGGTTGCGCTTTTTTCTCTTTCGCTGCGTTTGCCGTGAACGCTAGGGCCTGGCCAAGTGACGAAATCCAAGATTTAGCCAGTTGCAGAGTCGCAGCGACAAGGGGACTAGTTTAGTTAAGCTGCTAAAATCCCCCCTTCACCACTTGCCCACTCAGGCCACTTGCACACCTGAGCTTTATCAACACGAGCAAGCCTGTCGAGCTGGACAGTTGCTGTCAGTGCGCTGCTGCTGTTGTGTGTGCGCTTTACTGTGTATCGCAAGCGGCCCATGCATCGTCGGTAGTTAAATCTGCGGGTGGAGTGTGTGTGTGGGCGTGAGTGGGCGGGTTCCGTCCCATCTAACCCGCCATTCCCCGTCCGTTCGAACTGCGCCGTATTGCTGCAGCTGTCTGTGCGAAACTTTGTTTTGTCTGCTCTGCTTGGGTTCGGTAGCGAAAAACATTCATGGGCTATTATTTAGCTATTACGACATGAAGTCATATCATATTTCTTTTGAAAAGACGACAACCAATGACACCACCCCATGGAGACCGTTCTTCTGATCGGCCGTACGTAGTACCTTACAAATTCAGGTCCCGACGCGTCGCGCGGAGCCGAAGGATGCGGTAGGTACGTTACGCGCCACAAGAAAAGCCGTTGATAACATAACGATCGACCACCAGGCACAGGCACAGACACACCCGATCGATCTGCTTTACCCCGTGAAACATACAAAATGCTGTGTACCTTATCGCATTCAAGTGTGTGTGCCGCCTTGTCTAGGTATATAATGCATGCGGCTTCCTTCCCATGATCCTTCAGTGTAACGATGGACGAACGTCTCCGAAGGATATGTTCCCTATTGTTCCCATATGTTCCCAAAAATCAATTTGGATGTCAACGAAAATTCACGAGGAATCTCACTCGAACTTGAGATGGTTGCCCGGCCAAACAATACTACTATCGCGCATTCGTTTATCGTGACAGTGCGTAGGTTGTAGATCTTCGATCGGTTCAGGGCGGCTGGTGCGCTGTCCGGTCACTTCGTCCGGGTCTCGGTGTCTTTTTGCCCACACCATCTCCACCTTGCTGGGCAGCTAGCGCGGATCGATTCCATGGAAGGGCACGATCCATGGTGGGCCAATTCGGGAACGGCGCACTCCACCGGCAAGACCGAACAACATGGAACCCACCGACCGACCGATG
Source organism: Diplogelasinospora grovesii (assembly GCA_033297225.1). Lineage (NCBI taxonomy): Eukaryota > Fungi > Ascomycota > Sordariomycetes > Sordariales > Diplogelasinosporaceae > Diplogelasinospora > Diplogelasinospora grovesii. The sequence continues at coordinate 55,125 of MU853884.1, read as the reverse complement.
GAACCCGTCAACGTCCGGGCAACCGTGTGCGCCGTTGCCCGGGTGTGGGAGTGCCGTTGTTGCAATGGGCTATACATAGTACTAGCCCGTGGTAGTTCGTGGAGCAGCCTCATCGATAGTTTCTGGAAACTCGGCTGCAAAATATGTACAAAGTAGTTCATAGTCCTCGCTGAGGTTCTTGACCATCATTACATCACCACTGTCACAGTGTTGTCACCAGGAATGATGTCAGGGCGACCTTGGTCAACTTGTTCTTGAGAAACGCAGTGCAGTGCGCCGGGTCGTTAACATTACGATTAATGGTTAATGAGTTGTTGATTCTCTCTCCCGTTCATCATTTACGTCGTGTCCCATCCAATAGCCTGATATAAAAGAACGACCTCGTATATGCTATTATGTTTATGTCTGCGGTAAAGGAGTCCAACTGAGATATAGCAATGAAAGGGAGTTACCCTTGAAACTCATGAAGCTGCCCCTGACCCGGCTGGTGCATCACAACCGGATGTCCTCCCCCTCCGGGCCCTCCAGGTATCTGTTGTTGGTTGTGTTGTTGCTGCTGCATCTGATATAGCGTAGCTGCTAGCGCGGGTGCCTGCGGACTGTAATTATACGGAGGCTGTTGTACCGGGGGGGTATTGTTTGATGGATACTGTTGCTGGTGCTGTTGGTGCTGTTGCTGGGGTTCATAGTAGTAACTTCCAATTCCCATTCCAATTTGTGTTTGTTGCTGCTGCTGTTGCTGTTGTTCCTGTGGTGACGGCATGGGCATAACCATGGCCATGGGCTTATTATCTCCCTGGTTGCCCGGGGGTGGTGGTGGTATGGTAGGTGAGGTAACCGGTGTAACAGGAGCATAATCTTGCTGTTTATTCCGTCGTCGAACCTGACACCCGAAAAAGATGATTGCGCCGATTAGCGCCAATCCCATAGCAAGGCCGACGCCCAGGCCAATGCCCAGTGTTTTGTCGTCGGCCGGAGCCGGTGAGGCTACTACTGACTGTCCGGTTCCGGGGGTGGCTGTTACGGTGACGGTGACGGTGGTGGGTGATAGGTTGGAGGGGTTGGAGGAGGCTCCCGGGGGTAGAAGGGTTGGACGGGAAATGGAGGTGACACCTTGGAAGGCGAGAAAGTTGGAGCTGTTGGTACAGCAGTCTGCTATCTATCCGCAGCAGCAGTAAAACGATGCGTTGGTCTCCTGCCGGCAGGGGAATATAAAGCTGTATTCATCCTCTCCACCACATACACATGTCAGCGTGAGGTCAAAGGGGGGGTGAGAGGGGGGTAAACGGAGGACCGTACGGATGTTGGACACGCACTGCGGCGAAGAGATACACGGCGACGGCCACGATGGGTCGGTGCAGCCTTGAATACTGAAATAATTATTCGCGCCTGCGTCCAGACATAACCCGTTACCCATGCAGTAGTCTTTGGACGAACAGCAGGAGGAAACGCGCGAGTTGGTGTCGCAGGGTATCCAGTCGCCGTCGTCGGATCGGATCTTGCTGTAGGGCAGGCCGTCCAGGCGGTAGCAGGTTGCGCTCACCCGGGCGCCGGCCAGCAACAGGACCGGCAGGATAAGCGCCGAGCCGGAACCGCTGTGAGACCTCATGGCGCTTCAATCCCAAAACGACGGGGATGAGATGAGAAAAGAACGATTACAGCGATGTAAAGGAGAATGACACCAAATCAACAAAAACGAACGCGATTTACTTCCCGTTCGTTATCGTAAAGGAGCACACTATGGAAAAGAACGAGCCTGCTCATGTCCGCATTCTATTTCCCCCGCTATTGGAAGTGTACATGTATGTACTACGCAAACGCTGTATGCACTACATGACGGCACGGACGGGGCGTTCGGATGGGCTTAAAAAGGAATGCCCATACGCCACCAAAACAGCCACTCGAATATTTTGGAATACGACTTAAAATATTTGTGGACTTGGCGGTGGAAGTCTACCGAATGACATCCCGCAGCCGTGTCTTGAATTTTCAGCTCATCTGGAACCGAGCAGGGAAAAGGACCCTTTGGGCATGGCTCGTCTCACAAATCAGAAAGTTTCCTGATTGAACCACGCGACACCGCAGTGAATTCTGCTGTTTTTTTTTTTGGGGGGGGGGGGGGGGGGGGAAAAAAAACAAAAAGACCCCACCCAAACTTTTAAAATCAACAAAAATTTTGAATATACAAAAATGAAAGTACATTATAAAAATACTATAAACAAAT
>MU853884.1:37179-52891 GCA_033297225.1 Diplogelasinospora grovesii | reverse complement strand
CCCCCCCCCCCCCCCCCCCCCCCCCCCCCCCCCCCCCCCCCCCCCCCCCCCCACCCTAACCCTAACGACAGCAACCAGTCTTTGAACTTCGAACATGATGGTTCATTTCCCATATGTCATTGACCTTTCACATAGCGGATTCGAATCGTAAGCGGCGGCAAAAAGCTAAGGTTTCGAAATGCTCTTTTATGCTTTTCCCATGATACAACCGCAAGACGACACCAGACCCTGCCGGGAACTTGACTGAAAGGACAACATCTCACGCCACAACTATAGAGTAGAGACATATCACAATGCATGCTCATGTTGTTTCCAAAGTCCCAAAAGACACAGTTACGGAGAACTGCCCTCTCTAAACCTCTTCTGTGAGATTTGCGTCATCTTGATACATCACTGTATCCCTCGGGATATCAGAAGCAATCGTAAACGATACTAAGCATTTTCAAATCACGACATCCTACGTTCCAGCGTCCTGTAACCATCCCTGCCTCTATACGCCCATGTGTGTACAAGTAAGAGCTCCTTCACCCAACACCCGTATTAACTGCCACATAATTATGGCTCAAGAACCGGCATCAGTTTAGACGTGGCGTAAGGAAAGCTAGATGGTAGAAAGCTAACCTCTATACAACTTAGTGTGCAGATGCGGTCAGCAATTAGCGTCACGACACACGTATGTACATCCTACCCATTAAACATAGGTACCTTACGTAGGTACCCCATCGATACTAGTTCATGTAGCTGTAACTGCAATTCACCAACTATAAAAAATTAAACCTGCATGCAGTCCGTCATAGATACACGGGGTTGATGCTGTGTTGCAGTCTCGATCACCACCTACCTAGCCAGTTTCAGGAAGGTAACCCATTTGAAAGGTTCGATAATTACCTGATAGTACCCATGATCTGTGCGCGGATGATCATCCATGCCAGACCGGCCTCTAAAAAAGTTTAAGCTTAAACTCACGACTACGAAGTACGTACCCAGTCAAAAAGTCAAAACATCCCCCTGTCGGCAACTTCGGGGTTATCGTACCGAAACTACCATGTAGGTAGGTGGTATCTAGGCGAGACCCCGCGGCGGGAGAGTTCAACGTTGCTGATCAACCCTAACGAGATCCCAGAACGCGTGCCCTTGAACACCACCGAAAAAATACATGGCAGTAGGTATTAGCATACGATAGAGGTTGATAATTGAAACATCGGTCAGACTGCATCCCTAGAGAAGCAAAACATGTTGTATTCTGATTCCATTCCGGTAAACAGCTCGACCAACGGCTAGCACGGTGCCATATTACTCTACGTGTGCTAACCTTAGGGGAGAGAAGCGTCATAGGGGATTTAAGCACCGTTGAGGGAAGGGAGTTTTTTGTCACGTAACAATAGGAGCTCAAAAACGAAGGTAAAGAGTGGCTAGTATTGCAAGAAAAGAGGAAGCGAGGGAAGCCTAAATGTACAGGAAGAGTAAGCTTGGTAGGTGGACCAAGGGGGGGGCTCCCTGGGAGCCCCACACAACCACCACAACCGCTTGTGACAGTTTGTACAAATAACTGCTTGTCACATACGCAACTCACAGGTCTCCTCGAGAGCCAGTTTGGTGGTGAGGTAATGTATGTCTTTCTCATTGAAGAACGCTTCACCGTCACTGAAGCTTACAGCCTCGGCTTACTCTGCCGAGTTTTATATCTAACAATATCCAGGCCCGTAAGCTCGCTTGTTTTAAACACTCAACAGACCAGACCAAATCGAAAAGTCAAATTCACCTGTTACGGCCCAAAGTGTTGGGTCCCTTAGGCTTGTTCTTTAGCACACCCTCAATCTCCTCCATGATCTCGGGCGTCAGCTTGTCGATGAGCGGCAGGGCCTTGAGGTTGTCGAGCAGCTGCTCAACCTTGGTGGCACCCAGGATGACGGTGCTAACATTCTCGTTCTTGGCGGCCCAAGCAAGGGCAAGGTGGGTGGGGGTAGCGCCGAGACGCTCAGCGATGGCGGTCAGCTTGCGCACCTTTTCGATCTTGGCCTGACCCGCGGGGCTCTGGAGCCCCTTGATGGTGTCTTCGAAGAAGGCCTTGTTTGTGGCGAGGCGCGAGTCCTCGGGGATGCCGTCGTTGTACTTGCCAGTGAGCAGGCCGCCGGCGAGAGGACTCCAGATGGTGGTGCCGTAGCCGAACTGCTTGTAGAGCGGGTCGTACTCGACCTCGAACCTCTCGCGGTGGAAGGCGTTGTACTGCGGCTGCTCGGCCGAGGGGGCGATCAGGTTGTGCTTCTCGGCGAGGAGGGTGGCCTGCGTGATCTGCGCGGCGCTCCACTCTGACGTGCCCCAGTAGTAGGCCAGGTTCAGGTTGCGGATCACCTGAGTGAAAGCCTCGACGATCTCCAGCATGGGAGTTGCCGGGTCTGGGCGGTGAGCGAACACGATGTCGACGTAGGGCGTCTGCAGGCGGTCCAAGCTTGCCTTGAGGCCCTCGACGATGTGCTTGCGGCTCAGACCGCGCGTGTTGGGCTCTTTCCGGCCAGTGCCGAAGAAGATCTTGGTGGTCAGGACGTACTCGTCCCGCGGCCAGTCGAGCTCCTTGAGCGCCCGCCCCATCTCGACCTCGGATGCGCCGTTTGCGTACGTCTCGGCTGTGTCAAATGTTTGCTGCAGTGCCTGGTCAGATCTGGTTTTGACAGTCACTGTCTTCTTTGGCACAAACAAGTGCTTACGATGCCATTGTCCCAAGCTGTTTGGAGGAGCTCCTTCACAATGTTTCCCTTTTGCGTGCCACCGAGAGTGAGCCAGCCACCGTACGAGAAGAGCGACACCTGGAGACCAGTGTTGCCGAGGTACCGGAACTTCATGCCCTTCGGGTCATAGGCACTTCTGACAATTGGTTCAGCCATTGTGGAGTATTTTAACACGAGAGGAGGGATAAGCGTTTTCTTGGTGATGTGTAAAAGTGAGGAGAAGGGTCGAATGAATGAAGTCATGGCGATGAGGAACCAGAGCCTTTATGCCGGTTGCCCATGTTTGGGGGTCCCTTAATTGTGGGGACTAAACATGCGGGAAGCTGCTGCCATTTTGACGACATTATAGATTTCTCCATCGGCGTTACTAAACTTATCCCCTATGGGCAGGTTCGGGGCACCATAGGTGGGGGCGGGGACATTAAGTCGTTCTTTCCCGCGCCGGCTAAACGTCTAGTCCGGAACTCCATCAAGCTTTTTCTGACATGTAAAAGCGGCGATTGCGGTCTTTACGTGTATCATAAGCCCGAGATAAGTGCTTTCCAGTCAGGTGTCTATGAGCTGATTGTTGTGCAACTTCACGGTCAGGCAAGAGATAAATTCCCGTCGTCATGGTGCGGGGTTCGTTTCCCTGGGAGAAGGCACTCGGGGCAACTTACAAATCGCGTCCTCCCGCAAATAATGGTGCGCATTAGCGCATAACTGCCCCGTTACAGATGCGACCTTGCCGTGCTTCAACGTCGGGTGTTGGCCAAGCAAACGGCCTCGGTTGGGCGAGCCGAAGAATTCCATGAGGCTCTTTACGATCGACGGAAAACAACACCCACGACTCCTGCAGATAGCTGTTCTGTGTTGTAAGAATTGACTCTTCACTTAATTGATGCAGTCTTGTATTAGAGCGATTAGGCTGGAAAGAGGTGATGCAGCTGCGTCAGCGACGATGGACAGGACAGGGAGACTCTCAGCCGGAGTCTCAATGAAGACATACGTGTTTCACGGTGGATTCGATAGCGCTTGACCGCCTCCTCGTAGCTTAATAATATCGGCTTATAACCGCAGTCACAATAAGCTATTAAAGCGCTCATCTGCTACCACAACAGCCCCACCGGATCGCCGCATTACCTTAGATTGCTGGAGCCTGGCAAGTGGGTGACAAAAGAACAGGCACCGCAAAACACTTAACCACCGCTCAATATCGGCTACGGCAGTATCTCGCCCAGGATTACTACAACAAAGTCTATGTGTAGATAGCTGAGTTCATGAGCTTCATTCAGGTATACTTTTTGAAGAATACCGATTCATATTGCCTTCGTTATGGAGTTTCCAGAGTCCTGTAAGTGACTTGCGGTGCCTCTTTTTTTGTCACCCACTTGCCTGGAATGAAGTAGCTCGTAACAAAGTGCGTCAACTAGGTCCGCCATTGTTATGACAATGAGAGGGGCATCGCTGACTCCGCTGTAACGGACATAACTAGCGAAGATCAGGGATTACCAGTGGCTTTTTCTTCCGTAGACAGGTCACAGGTGTAGTGCTCAGTGACCACCTTCTGTCCACAGGCAGGAACCTGTTAGTGCCGTAGTTTTCCTTGTCTGAAACCGCCCAATCTCCATCCTCGAGATCAATAAAAATCCATTTGAAACCATAAAACCGGGTCTGGACTGCTTCGATTCGGGTTATCCCTGAGTCTATTCAGAGGATCGGAGCCCGCATTCCCTCCTTATACCAAAGGCACCTCTTGTCCTCGTTTCGAGCTTTCTCTAAACTTCATGGCCATAGATATCAATATTCTACCATATACCCCATGCCATGCCATGGGTAGTCTTGTCAGCGCCTAGGTACTGACTCAACTTTCTTTTTCTGAACTTCGTTCCTGTAATTACGTATCAGGATAACCTGGCCCGCCCTGGATGACCATGTTCATCTAGGCTCACGGCCGACTGGTCTCGTCAACCCATACATCAACAACACAACGACGCCCGGGTGCATTTAAAGTCGTTAATAGTCGGGTAATGTTAAATCTCCAAGGCTCATATCAATAAGGTACCTAGACTTCACGCGAGGTAATTAAATTTCACTGAAGATAGCTTTCCCGCTTTCCAGTTACGAAAAGAGCTAATGATTCATTAACTTGACAAAATGAGATTCTATGTCAGTGATATTAACAACACAGCGATGGAAACTCAGGGGTAAGCAGCAAACACAACGAAATGAGAGGCGTTCCAGTACGAAACCCTCACGGATAGAAGAGGGCTTATCCATAAAGACACTGACCCGACTCTCATCCAAACTTCCATACACCTGATTCATACCCTCAGGAGTAATCCGAAAAAAGAATGTCAATGACATACGCCCCGTAATAGCAATAGAGTTGAGATGTTTGCTGGTAACTACACCCCGCTGACCGAAGGCTTTTTGAACGCTATAAGACTGAGAAAACCAAACCTGGCTGTATGAAGATACTGATACACTCGACATGGCCGTATGAGAACTGAACATACTAGTAGTACGTTAGCAAACTGATGACGGAAATGCGATAGTCGTGGTGTTAAAAGTATGTATTAGTGATTGCGAGGAGACTTTTTTGTGGTAGCATCATGATTCATGCGCCCCGGGGGATTTACACGGCGAGCAGAGTGGAGGCTTTGAGATCCTTAGAGTCTCATCATTCAATGAAAGGCGGATTTGGTCGGGGAGATGAATAAAGGAGTGAGATGGAGTCGTATATCTGGTCTGAATGGTACAGCTCAAGGGGGGGGGGACGTTCCCTGAGGGTCGTGAAGCCGGCGGAGGCGGTGAACCTTTCCATTCCTGTGAGATGTAAGCCGTCAATAATAACAAACTAGGCGAGCCATCGGGACTTAACTACGATGTGAGCATCGATCGCATCGCATTAGACCCAGAGATATGTTGGAGCAAAGGAAACGCGTTGCAACTACGCCAAAGGTTTAGCGTCCTGGGAAAAAGTCAAGCTGGGAATAGCTTCACCACACCGCTGAGTGGGGGGTAACAGAAAAACACAGGCCATTGCACTAGCAACGACAAACAAAGCGATCACCAGTATCGCAGAGAAAGAAACAGATAATGCGAGAAATTAGGATATAGCATAAGATGTAAGTAGGTATGTACACGGTCGTAGAAGGACATATGTACAGGGGGTATCTTGCCAGCATCACGCCGCCGATCCAATCCACCACACCACCACCACAACAGCCACAACACCAAAACCAGCCCTTCAGGGTCAGCATCGCCAAACCACAAAGGCTAGCTCTCAATCCGTCTTCTTCCCCTCGGACTCCTCCTGATGGGATCTGGCAAGGGCTTCTGTATCCTCGTGGCTGGCTGCCCCGGATACCTCCGGTGAGGAGTCCTCGTCCTCTGGTCTGGACTACACTCTCTCCGGATCTGTCTCGGCGACGAAAGCGGCCCTTTCATCACCGCTGGCTTTCGTGGGTCGTTTTGTTTGTGTGCCTGTATCTCACGTTTGGAGAACGGGCGTGGACGCGACGGTGAGGTACTGCGGTATCGTAGTTGAGGTAGTGATGGCTTCGTGTCGAAGAAGGCTGTCGATTGGCACTCTGGCTTCGGTGTGGGTGTTTCCGACTCCATGGTGTCCAGCACCGAAGGCTGACAAGCATCGACAATATCGCACTCGTCAACCTCCGGTTCTTCCTCCTTCGGTGTTGTTGTGATGGCCATCTTCTCGTCGGGAGAAAACCCACCGGCATCTGATCTATCAGAAACGGATGTTGCTGGCGACGATGGGTCGCAAGGCTGTGATATGTCCTCATCGTGGGGATGGCGATGGGAATCATGTAGCGCGAAGCACTCCTCAGACTCCGATCCGGAGAAGGATAGCGTCCGCGCGGGGGTCAGGGTGTTCAGGACATAGGCCTGGTGAGTAGAGTCGATCGGCGAGGCGGCTGACGAGTTCGAACACATCGTCATGGAGCGAGGTGACGGTGGGAGCTGGACTTTGAAATTGGTGGACATGTCGAGGGGTTCATCGGTCATGATGGGACCATCTTCATAGTCGCCAAAGAAGAAAGTGTCATGGGAGTCGGCGAGCGAGTGCCCGCTGCTGCTAGTCTCGGAAAGCGACGCCGGCGTTGATCTGTGCCATGGGTGGTCGTCGGGAAGATAGGATGCGAAGTAGCGGACGAGCGAGTCGAGAGACTTCGTGCGGAAGAGCTGGACGGCATGCTGCCACTGGTCGGTGCCAATGAGCGAGGGATTCGCAATGATCTCGAAAGCGGCAGACTCGAGCGTCTCGTTCAGTTCCTGGAGACGTTGCTGCTTGCGGTCCTGGAGAAGGCGGTAGAACTCATCAGTAGTGGACGCCTCGTGGGAAATCTCATAAACGTCATGATGGAAAGCCTCCGGATCCTGGATCGACGAGGGGAAGGTATTGTACTGATCGTGGAGCTTGGTGAAGAGGTCGTCTCCCTTCAAGCCGAACTTCCAAAAGGGCCAACTCCAAGCGGGATCGTCCATTCTCTGGTCACGGATGCCGGGCGCCGAAGTCGAGAGTAGCAGTAGCAGAGTAGGTGCGTCGATGCGTCCGGGGTCGTTAGAGTGGGAGGAGACTTGTGGGTATCGCGGAGTGGGTGTTTTGCAGAGAGGAGACCAAATCGAGAACCGGTTACTGGGTGCGTTTGCTGAAATTGGGACACTTTGGGCCTTGCGTGCATGCTGGAAGGCATCTAGCAGCTGTGGATTGTGTACATCGTGTCGGCTGTTTTGGGGCAGTTGTGGCGGAATCCTGAGTGAAGGCGGGTGTCAACAGTGATGAATTTTGCGTATTGCTGGTGACAAGACGCAAGGTGACAAGACGGGAGGCAGGAGTCTTAGAAGGGGTGCTGGCTTTGTTGTTGGACCTGTTTGTTGTCTGGATTGTTCGCGTGAAAACTGGGGCGAAGAGGATGGGCGGTGCCGGGAACACCCAAAACTCTCCCTTTGTCAAACTTCACACACCACCAACGGCCGCTTGCATGATCGCCTCGACTTTATTGGTCGGCGGCCCACGAAGTGGAACACGAGGCCTGCAAGAGGCCCACAGTAGGGCCTGCCGGAGGCCCACAGTAGGCCTGCGCCTGTTCCGTTAGCGTCGCATTGCCACTGCCCGTAGCCAATCAAGGTCTGGCATCCGACCCTTCTTGTCAGACTTGGCCTTTCGCCGGACGACATGCATTGGTTGGAATTTCGTTGCGTCGTCTCTCCAAATCCTGCCCGTTATTACTGTCACACCACCTCTGTCTCGACCACTCCCAGCCCATTTCACAGGCTTTTACCGGAGCCTTCCACCTCAACCACCTCTCGCCATACCAACTGCAACACCATCACGAGGTCTGTCTGGCAATCTTTGCTCCCCAATCCTACGGCTCTATATCGCCAAGTCTCTTTTAAGTCGAAAGCTCGAAACATATCGTCTTACCAGGCTCTCGGATATCGAACACTGAAGCTGTAAAAAGCCGTCGCCTTCTATTAGCGAGACGCGACCACCATCACGCACAGCCTTCGCACGCAGGCAGTCCCCGAGTGCGATGACGCTGACGCGACGGGCGTGGAACTAAAAAGGGAAAAGCATGCAGGTTACCGCTTACGGTCCCCCCAAACAGGGCGGTGACGGGACACGGGATGGATTGCGCCAATTTAGGTCATCATACGGAGCGGGGGCGTCGATGTTCCGACTGCCAGATGTGCACAGCTGAAAGAAAATCACGAGAGGCCCAGCCAGCTGGCACTCCTTCCGTGCTGAGAGCAAGAGCGCTCGGGCCATCAGCTGCCAGATTTGGACCACCCCACCCGGAAATGCTCGTGTGTTAAGAAGGTTCCTCGAATCTGGTCGTGGGAAACGTGGACTGAAAACAGGCTCATACTCGGAAGGGCTGCCTCAGCTCGCGAGGATGCGCTCTTTACCTGGAAATCCTCGGACCTCGAGTTATATCTCTCTGATCCCTACCAGGCAGATTGCCCGGGCGAAATTGATGGCGACTGTCACTCCTCGACATCATTTGCCCGCCCACCTCGAAGCCGAGGCAAGGTTCGGTGAGGGACCACACTAACATCGCACACGAGCGGGAAGCGTGAGCTAGGCAGCCGCCGGACCGTTCCCCTCCTGATGCCTGCGATGACTGTCTGTAGCATTCCATCTACCAGCGAGTGAGGCTGAGACTCCATCAGCAGGACTCACTTCCAGTATTTCCACGCCTTTCAATGGTGCATCTGACTCTCCCATCGGTCATTCTACCACCATGGCCACTGGGCGCTGAATCTGGGGCCTTGTTTGCGCGCTTCAAGGCTGGCTTATCCTGTGCCTGTTTTTTTGTCGGCTTGAATCTCCGTTCAAGGACCTTATTACTAACGAATGAGTCCTATTTCAGTGCAGTGACTGGGAGCTACCTAGACACTTTCGGCTGCCTCAGTTTCATTCGCTCAACTGCTTTTTTTCGCGCCGGCTTCCGACATCCCGTCATCGTTTGAGTGGGTTGTTGGCTATTTGAGTGGTGTCCATCTTGACAAACCCCGTTTTGTTCTTAATTATACAATCTGCACATACCTGCAACCGCCCGCTGCCGCCATGGGCGAGTTCAAGGATTACACCGTCTTCTCTGAGGAGAAGACGGAACCCTTCTCACAATCCGAGATCGAGGCACGATTGCAAAGCTCTCGCATGGAGGAGCTCAGCAATGCCGTGATCCAAAACAGCACGGTGTCGCTGGACCAGCTTCTTGTGCCCGACCCAAACATCCGCATCTTGATGAGGCCGTTGACGAGAACTCGCTCCGTCAGTCCGGGGAATCACGACAGCTGCAAGTGGCTGGCTTTGCATGCCGAGGTGGCCGACAACTTGAAGGAGCAATCTCAGCACAAGGTGTTGGCAGTCACTCAGACGCCCCAGGACATCAAGTTCTCCGTCAGAATACCCGTTGAACGCTTGGATGACGCGTCGCCTCGGTCACTGCTGTGGTGCGAGCTTTATTATGACCCGGCCAGCGACAACCAGATCCTTGTCAACCGGTCGGAGGTGCCCTTCATTCTCGCCAGGGCATCGCAGCAATCACCGGGCAGTCCTGGCGGGGAGTATGAACTCAACCCAAACTCCAACAAGGCGCTGACTCCCGGCACCTGGCGGATCAAAGTTGGCGAAGCTGAGGTTTTGGACTTTAGAGTTCTGGAGAAACGGCCAGCGCGGCTTGTTTTGCCTGCGAGTCCTTCGTCGGAAGTGTCGTCCCTGAGCGACACGACGACTTCGTCGGGCAAGAGATCGTTTGTGGCCGATGACGAAGAACCGCTCCCGGGAAAGAAGGCACGGGCAACGGAAGCCACCGGCAAGAAGGACGATGGCGTGATTATGTTTCTCCCCAAAACCAGCCCTCTGGTCTTCCCCCTGCCTACAGCGGCAAAAGAAAGTGCAACTGGCAAAGAGGTTGCCACGTTCAATGGCCATCCCCTCCTGGACATGGAGCAGGACCAGACGGTCGCGATCCCTAGCGGCTGCGAGCTCGACAAGTACACCATCATAAAGCGGAACACTATTGCGTCAACGGGGCTGTCAAGTGTTTTTACGGCAGAACACTCTGGATTCTCTACAGACGGCTACATCGTCGTGAAGGTGCTCAAGACACGGTCGTCAAACCCAGCTAATAACGAAGGACCTGCCGCGGGACGAAACGTGATCCAGCAAGCCGACATGTGGCTTCGCGAGTTCCAGACACAAGAAAACCTCGAGCACGATAGTATTGTGCGTCTCTACGGCGGCGACGCCCGCTATTTGTCGCTATACATGGAGCACGTGAATGCGCCCGATCTAGCAGCCAAGGCCGAATGGCGATCCAGCACCGACTTCTTCGCCGGTGATCGGTCGGATGCGGAACGGATTCTGCGCGACATTGCTGGTGCCTTGCACTACATCCACGGCCGCGGACTGGTGCACAACGACATCAAACCGGGCAACATCCTGTACAGCCCGGAGCGGGGTGCCGTCCTCTGCGATCTCGGCCTTTCGACGCACGTCAAGAACCCGCCTTCGAACGGCGGCACACCGTACTACATCCCGCCCGAGTTCATCGGTTTCAAGCACCGTGGCGCGCCGGGTGATGTATGGGCTTTGGGGGTTACGATGCTCTATGTGCTGGGCAAGATCCCCTTCCCGGAGTCGCGGGCCCACAAGGAGCACCCACGCCGCTTGTTCTGGCTCATCGCCAAGGTAAACAATGCCCGAGACAGTGCGCGGCCTTATGCAGTTGCGCAGATGCAGCAATGGCTGAGCGAAGTCAACGCTACGCGGGCAAAGTTAAACACAAAGGACAAGCTGGAGCGGCTCGTCCACGATATGTTGTCGCCTAACCCAGCCCAGAGGATACGGATGCACACGGTTATGAATGAGTTGTTTGGCGATGCCGAGAGGTGAGGACTTGCATGACCAGAGGCGGTCGGTATTACGAAGAGACGGTGAACATTGTTTCTCTTAAATGATGGATGGTATTACGAAAATCACGGTGATTCGGCACGGCGTTCGGCGCACTCTGCACTTCCAACACTATATATCCTATCATCACGTCATGTCATCGTGTTACAAGCTTTGCAGTTCAAGTTGGGTGGTGAGTTTCTTCTACCCCTTTCTGTCGTCTTCACACATTTACACTATCCCAGGTTCAGTCAGCGTGTCTTTTTATGACGTTGCTCTTCCGTTGTCATGAAGATGCTTTTCACACTTGCATTTTTGCGCTTCACGCTTCACGCTGGAACTTACGGGGGTATATGGCGGTCATCTCGTATGGTCGTTATAAATGAGTACATTTGCATTTTACACTTGGGCGCACTGAAGGGTACAGGGTATATATGGGTCTCTCATAGTATAGATAGATCTCAATCATTCACCTCAAACACTTCCATCATCCCAGGTATCATGTCTGTTATTACTATCATGGTATCATCCTATTACCCCCCCCCCCCCTTCCCACATCCCCCCCATTTCAAGGTTGTTAAAGTCCCATACCAGCAACAAAAGCAACCACCAGCCCGACCACCGAGGTCATCACAACCATGTCGACTCCCATTGCTGCCCCGCTGTTCTTCCCAGAAGTCCCGCTCCCTCCCGTTGAGTTCCCACTTCCACTGGTAGTACCATTTGCCGAGGACGAGGTAGTTGTCCCGTTGACCTCCTGGTTGACGACAGCATAGCTCACCCCGGGGCTGTTTGCACAGTCTGACGACGGCAGGGAGGTGGCGTTCGACCGGAACGTGATGTCGGCGCAGTTATACAAGGCGCTGCCGCTGTCGCCGAGGGTGACCACCTGCAGACTCGCCTTCGTGCCGTCCGTTACGGTCAGATCCGCCGGCAGCGGCATGGAAGGGATGCACAGCGTGCCGTTGCCCGTCTCGTTCCAGAAGTTCGGGGTGAGGGTGTAGTTGAAGTTGGTCACGTTCTCGCCGAGGCCGAGGTTGACAAAGACGTACGTCCAGGGGTGGTGTAGATCGAGTTTTAGGCTGCCGCCGGTCAGGGGCCAGTCGGTGCGGTTTGTTGTGCTGAGGCCGCCGGGGACACCGGCACCTACGAAACACACACACACAGGGTTAGTGGGGGGTTGGAAGAGGGGGGGATAAAGGGGGGAAGGAGAAGGGGGGAGGAACGCACATGGATACACCCATTGCGAAAACCCACTGCCAGACTGCAGCGAGTTGGCGCGCCATGATGGGTAGTCGATTGAGAAGTGTGCTGTTGCCAACTGCACGGTGGTGAGGAGCCCGGCAAGGGTGGTGGTTGTTAATTGCACCATTTTTGGCCAACTTTTGCTGTTGTTGCTGTGTTGGGTGGTGTCTGGGCCGGAAAGCTTAGCACACACAAACCTTTACGGGTCCGGGTTTTGTTTGGTCAGAGAAGAGAGAAGCAGTATGGAAACAAAAAAAAAAAAAAAACGTATGCAGATCACAACCGGGAACGGGGAGAGAGAGAGACTTATATATATAGCTGTTTGGTAGCTACTGTATGTACTATGTACTACTACATATGCAGTGTCACCCTTCACTCGCGTGTTTCCTTCCTTTTCTTTTCTTCCCTTGCCAAGGATGAGCAACTTTTCCATGTGGTGCATGGGCATGTATGTAGACCCTGTCTCCATCCATGATCCATGGGTATTAACCTTAACCTTAACACTCAGCTGGAAGCTAGTCTGACTGTTGGATGATGGGCGGGTTGCAAGGGTGAATGTCCATGTAACTCGCTAAGGTACTACCTAGTGGCAGGTACACAAGTACATTACAGTTTCCGTTAGTGCAGCTGCTCCAGCTCTTCGGGACCAATTAGACTTCAAGTCCAGCGACGCCACATGAGCAAGTTTTGTTACCTCTCTTGTTAGTTAATTAGTGCAACCATTTACCATTTTCCATGTTGGTGCTTGGCGAGCATGTTTGTTCCAATCTCCCCCGTCCGTTGTCCGTACCGCTTGTCAATGGCCCTCGTCCCATTTTACGGTATGTCCGTTTGTGGTGGGAAAGGATGGAGTACCTGAGGAGGTATGTACATACGGCGCGTCGTGCAGCATTGGGGTTCTGTGAACGGTGCTGTGCTGGAGGATTGGAGATGGCGGGGAAGGGTGATTGATGGAGGGGAAAACGGGCGCGAACGGACAGGCCCAGGGACACCTAGCGACCGGGCTACGGGCTTGGCATGCACTCATTCATTCGCAGGTCCGCCAAAAAAACTTGCTCAAATAAACGCAACTTTTAAATAGCTGCCCTGCCCGGTGAAGGAATAGTAAAATGGTTCGGTTTTCCATCTTGGCAGCTCGCGTTTTTGGGCAGTTGGCTCGCGTTTTGGCGGGGGTTATATCGAAAGACCATTGATTGCGGTTCTTCTAAGCGAGGATGCACTCATTCTAGCCAGTCGCAACAGCGACCCCCCCCCCCCCACACAATGCAAACGAAGAGGCTCACTGAAAGAATGTGCACACTGTACATACGATACTTTCCATACCTCTATCTAGGTTGCCTGGCCGGTTATGAAGGTTGTGTAGAGAGATAAACATGCATGTCCCGCAAAAAGCCACCTGTGGGTGGCCAATTCCTCCCGCCGTCGGCCACATTCCGACGGACCGTCTCACTTAACCACCGTGTTTGCACAGTTTGATATGCAACTTTAGGCCAGGGAACAAGAATAGAAAGCCTGTGGAACTTGGAAGGCTTCTGTTTCGGCGCGTTACGTGATTGTGCATGATCTCGTATATGAGATCCTGTACAGTGTAAGGTTTCTCAAACTGTTAGTGGAAAGCCATGCAGCACGTATCACAGCCCTCATGACGTAGGCACCTGATCTATGGCAACACCTGCCACACTACCTAACTCAGTACGACCCGGCTGTCTGGAAGAACTCACGCACAAGTTGGTTCACGTCTATAACCTCCCCGGTAGCGACCACATAAAGCCCCCGTTTGTGGTTTGTTTTGTAAAGGCCGTTCCCACTTTACAAACTTCACCCTTACGCATATTGGAATCTTTTCTCAGATGGGGCTCCACCAGGGTTGGCCAGTCTACTATATACTCGGGAGCTTCTCTGTTTTCCGTCTCGTCTCTTCTTCATCCACTCCTCCAGCGCTTCGACAGGTGAACTTTTGCACACTTGTGAAGCAACTCACTGCGCCACTTTGTCCTTGAATTGGGGGTGCCTCGGAACTGATATACATAGCTCGTGCTCGGACCACTGCTGAAATACGTATGGGATGGGTGAATGGTTGCCCCGGTGAGATGATGGGAGATTACTATTACTCCTGGAACATAAGTAACACTGCAGCATCCCAACTTCCACTTGAAAATCTGGATGAGTTGGGGGGGTATATACTCCTTACCGTTACTAAAGGGGGTAGCTATGACGTAAGGACTCAAGGACGGTCAGGACGTCAACTTCCGTTCAAAGAACAGATAAAGACCGACCAACAACCGCCCGTCTTCACATTGTATAAGGGGTGGTCGATCCGACAGTAGTAAATGGAAACGATGAGAATTACACCAGTCATAATTCCAGTCTAAACTAAAACTACGTAGGTACCTTAGTCATAACAGAGAAAGCCCCCTTCTCTAGTCGCTCTATATCCAAAGTACGCCATACACAAAAGCTTACCTATCTACCAAAGGCTAAAAGCTGAGGGGGGAGGAGGCTAGGCAAGCATCTTGACCATGTCCTCCCAAACACCGACAATCTTCCCCCTCTGATCTGCCCACGGGCTAGCGTCATCACTGGCGCTCAGTCCGAGCGGCTTGCCGGTGGCCGCCTTGACCAGGAACTCGCGCCCGGGGAACGACAGGTTGACAGCTGTCTCGGCAACGCGCATGTCGATGCCGCCGCCGAGAACCGTCTTGAGCTGGGCGGCGCATTTATCACCGCCATGGCCCCCGTACGTGACCACCATGGCGGGTTTACCCTTCCACTCGTTGAACAGGTAGTCGATTGCGTTTTTCAGGCCTGCCGGGATGCCCCAGTTGTACTGCGGGCTGACGAACACAAAGGCGTCGAGCGCAGCGACGCGTCGTGACCATTGGCGGGTATGTTCGTGGGCGTATCCCTCAGGAGACGTGATCTTCTGCGGTACGCCTGGCTCGTCAAAGAGTGGTAGGTTCAGAGCGGCTATGTCGATCACGTCAAAGGCGATGTCCGGACCGTCAGCGGTGGCGTGGTGAGTCTTGATGGTGTCGAGGACAAAGTCGGTAATCTGTGGTCCCGCGCGTACTACGCGCTGGCTGCCGATTATGATGCCGACTTTGAAGGTTGGTCTGATAGACATGTTCATTTTTGGTGTGCGTGTTGTTTTGGACTGCTGGTGTGTCTTTCCACCCAATGTCAATGAGACTGTGTAAGTTGAAGTATGGAGTTGGTGTTGATGTCTTGGGAGGCAAACTTAAAATGGCGGCGGTCTGGTCTATATCTCCTGGGGGGGGGGGGGGGGGGGGGGGGGGGGGGGGGGGGGGGGGGGGGGGGGGGGGGGGGGGGGGGC
>MU853884.1:0-37169 GCA_033297225.1 Diplogelasinospora grovesii | reverse complement strand
CCACCCAATCTCAATTCCACATTTTAACTTGAATTATTGAGTTGGTTTTTTTTTATTGGGTGGCAAACTTAAAATGGCGGGGGTCTGGTCTATATATCCTCCCCCCCCCCCCCCCCCCCCCCAAACGATGCCCATTGTGTCGGCCAGGGAATAAACTCCGTTCTAATTATGACCCGCATGTGTAACCTTAATTCTGGATCGTAGCGGCGCGGTCACCCCCCTAAACCGGAAGTCTGGAGAAGCCAACCGGTGTGTTTGCACTTGCGTTGCGCTGCCGACATGATGCATCCGAAATCGAGGTGACATGTCGCGCAATCTGTTGCGCGATTGGGTGTTGATGCAGCATACGTAACTCAGCAGGGGATCCTTTTGTAACGGCGGTCTCTGTGGGAGCCGCCCCTGAGTGCTAAATCCGACCGTGCCACAGCGCTGCCGACAAATGGGTTCATGCTGCGCCTGAGCCAATGGCAGCCAAGTGGGGCGCCCTTTGCGGAGGACGCACTACGACGCGACTCAACTTCGGGTGCCCGATCAAGCCCTAAAACAAGTCGGATACGGCGGTTTGGATAAAATGGCTCATCAGGGGTCTTCGGAAGAGCTAAGCTTAAAGGCCACTCATTCCCCGCCCGTAATACCCAAAACTTCATCAACGGGCCACATCTGCTGGAGACCAAACTCCAAAGGCTTCGCGGCGATTTTGGATTGAGATCTAACGATGGCAAACGCCCGTTCCGCAGCCTCTCGTCTCTTCCAATACTCAGAAAGGAAAGCGCCTGCTGTGTCTGTGCGCGTCAGTCGTCCATCTGTGAGGTTGCCCAGTTGGTATATCATCCTGTCGAGGCTGGCCAGGACCGAGCTCAACACGCAGTCCAAGACATGTCGCAGAATGTCGGCTCCGGAAGTAGGCGGGTATGAGTTCTCGTCTAATTCCGCCAATTCAACGAAGAGATAAGGCTGTACCTCGAGGTTATACAGCTCTTCAGCTTCGAGCCGCATCTTGGCGAGTCTCGATCTCAAGCTGACCGCAGAGTCTGTCTGAGGGACGCCGTTTGGTGCAGTTACGAGTGCGGCTGTCTCCGTCATGAGACCCGGCAGGTCAACAAGATAGTCACACAGCCGGCGTTTGAGTACCACACTCGGTGGATTGTTGTCGGTTTCGGCTGGTGTTTGCATAACGAGCTCACGCCACTCCGGATCTGCCAGAAAACATTCCTGGCCGTGATAGAAGTCCTGCATAATCTATACAGCAGGGCATATCAGCACTGGCGCAACTTGCGGAGTTTGGGGGGAACACACAAACATGGGCCGTTGGGATTCGAGCATTGCCCTTTCGAAGCCACCGCAAAATCTGGCCGCCCCGGATTCCCGAATGAGCATTGACGAACCGAGGCAGAGATTGTTCCATCTGCCGTTATCAGCCGCTGTCATGAGCTGGCGACCTCCTTAGTATCTCTTGACCCCGAAGTGCGTGCACAAACTAACCTCGCATAGCTGAAGAATGATGGAAGCACAGATCGTTTCGGACTCGGTGCGGAGTCTGGCGTCCTTAACGCACGACTGAACGGCGCTCAGACTCTGAGCGTAACGCGTTATTGATTTGGCCGAGGTTGTGGCTTGGATAGTGAGAAAATCACTGTAAATGCTGCAGAGACATGAGACGGAGGCATCGAGTGCAGCGTTGCGCCCAAGCCGACTGGGGATGAAGTCGAAGAAGCTGCCCAGGGATTGCAAGGAAAACAGCGCAAGGCTTCTGGGATTCGTCATGATGCGTATGAGCATCGATCCGGACCGGTCAGACTCTGAGAGCGGCGGTACGATTATGCCCGGTAGGAAGTGGTCGTCCGGTAGGAAGTGGACGTCCGGGTTGTCAGGTTGTTGCTGCATCGATATCCACGTCAGGGATCTATAGCCCGGCTCGTTTCCCTCCCAGCCTTCTTTGATGATATATCTCTTCTTGCGGTACGTGGCTATCAGCTGTTTGTTCTCGTCAACAAACTTCCACGTTTTGTCATAGCCGGGACATTCCCATCCTGCTGTGATGCAGGCTCGACAAGACGGACGCTCCTCCCCGCACTGCTCAGAAATCGAAGGTCAACTCGGCGTGTAAACATGGCTATCCGGATGATGGAGCTAACCTTCTTCTTCCGCTTCCGGCACGTTGCGCACCCGGTACTCTTCGGAACTCCCACCATAACGCCGGGTTGCGATCCGATCCGGCTGAACCCGCGATGATCTAGCGCTAGTTTGACTTGACGCTAAATTGACATGGTGAAATTATTTGTCCAAGGCGTGAAGTATTAAAGGATAGCAAACGGAAGTTAGAGAAGATGTGTCGTCAGAGTTGAGTTTCCGGTCAGCAAATAAGAGTGGGCCCTCGACAGGTCGGCTTTCGTGTCCGGGTTAGGGTCCTGCGCGTTCGAGTCCGAACTCACACAGTTGGAGTCCGAACTCAACAGCAATAATCTTGCAGAGCAATTGGCTCGTTCTCATGAAGTTCAAACTCATCTGCTATCACTATACATGAGTCTAGTGGTCATTCCGCTGAGACCAAGGCTTAACCGCCTCCATCAGATCCTCATGGACCTTGGCATCGCCGCTACGCTTGAGCGCCTCCTCGTACACATCCTGCCCGATGCGCTGGCAAAAGATCAGGAAACCAGCCCAGACAAAGTCAGCATAGCTAACCGTCTTGCCCATGAAGAAGGGGCCCTCGGTATTTTCCTTGAGAAGGGCAGTAACCTCCTGCAGAAGGGGCGCCACTGCGCTCCAGCCGATATCCCCACCCCTCTCCTTCTCGAGCTGGTCGAGACTCATGCCCACCGCCTTCGTACGGGTCTCGTTCCAGTATGGCACGCTGGCCTCATTCAGGAGGCGCTTGGGGATCAGCGGGATGTAGATACCCCGCAGCTCCGTCATGAGGCGCGGCATGATCGCCTCCAGCTTGGCCAGGTACGGAGAGTCCAGGTGCACCGGCGGAGAAGGGTGCTTCTGCTCGATATAATTCGCGATCTTGCGCGAGTCCATCATGTACGTGCCATCCGGGAGGCGAATGGCCGGGATGGTGTATGGGGTGCCTGTCTCATTGGGGGGGATGCTGCCAATCATCAGCACTGACACAGGAGATATAATGATGGGAAAACGTACTGCTTCTCAAGCGTAGGCTTGATGTTGGGGTATTCAAGCTGCAGCCATCAGCATCCAGTTCAATGCAGTGTTTCGGGGCAATTGGGGGCTTACCCATTCAGTCTTGTAATCGAGCCCCTTGTAGTTCAGGAGAAGGCGAGCTGATCCATGTTAGCATCCTGGTAAATCTGTTCCCCGGGGGGGGGGAGGACGTACTCTTCCAGGGGTTGAGCGACCACGCGCTGCATGGCGGCTTGCTCGGGAGGTCAAACAAGATAATCTGGTTAGAAGCCATGTTATCGCTGGTAATTGAGTCGAGCAAATCTTGTGTGTACTGAGCTAATTGGATATGGTATGCTTGCAAAGACCACAGCTCAGGAGGTCTGTTTGACATGTTGCTGTGAGGGGGAGTGACGGACCTTACCTATAAATATGACGCACATGGGGATCTTTACCGCGGGGTTTCTGGCCAATTAAAACGGGCGGTTCGGCAATGATCGAAGGGCGCGCCCGCAATAGTTCCCGCAGCTTCAATCCGGGGCAACGGTGCAATGCGGAGATGGGGTTAATAAGCGTTCCAAACTGGGAGGCATTTACCAAAAGAACCAAATATCAATATGCAAGTACGTAAGAAACTCTGCATGCCATGCCAAATCAATGTCCCTTCGAGAATGATTACCTTCTTGAGAAGTCGCATCGTGCCAACGCATCTGAAATGAGGTGTCTCCGAGTCCGAGCAACTATCCACATGTCTGCAGCGTCATGCCATTGTATACTAATCAATGGACAAAAGGAATGGTAATGCATTAGTTAGCTCGACCTACTGAAGCCCAATCGGTCCTTGAGGAGGCGTGAGCGGACCTCGAGCTTGAAGCGAGACAACTTCAAGGTCAGCATCAAGTAGCATTCTGGGGAGAAGGAGCAGCTTGCCCAATCAAATGTGCTGACTATGCGCAGCAAGACATGTATAAGGCGGCCGACATAGAAGTCAAAGCTCATACGAAAATCTGAAACCGATCAGTGCCATCATATTCAACTTCCGCTGCTTTCAGGGGAAAAGGAATTACAGGCTTCATGGGTTTTGTTTGTTCTTCCATAATTCTTTAGTAATTCTTTAGTAGCTATTTGGTTCTTACTCTAAATCATGACAAACCACGGCTATTTTACGCAGTCAGCCCATATAAGGTAATTAACGCCCTTCCGAATCACCAACTCATTGACATGCATCCACACTTGGTACTAAACATGAGCTAATCAGACTGTAATTCAGCACCTGAAAGGCGCAGACTAGTCAAGTCTCAAAGCTATCTTGATACAGACTCCCTTCAAAAACAACTATTAGTGTTGACTTTAGCCACATTCTGCCATGAAAGATAACATTGCTGCACCTTGACTCGGCCGAATCACGCAATGTCAAACTCGCCCTTGTTGTCAGCCAGTAATTATTACCAATCTGGTATTAGTAATCCGGATTTGTCTTGTCTCGGCCGATATTTAACCCGGCACATATACATTGCCGCAGATACCGCCTGGACGTCCGGCCGGCTTTAAAGCGGCGCGCATCCCCGCTCTCAAGCACATCCATCTCCGTCCCACCCCGTGAAAAGTGACATCACTGGCAGCAATCAAAACACCAAAACTAATTTCATCTGACATTTTCATCTCACCTCTCACCTCACCTCCCATACCACCTTTTTTATACTATATCGTATCTGTATGAACACATTCTCACGCCTCCTGTTCCGCACAGCAACACACCAAACCACATCATTACGGCACACAATAATATTATCCACGACCACCCGAAAAATGACGACCGGCAGTTTCCGCTATTTGGACCCAGCCTCCCTATCGGAGTCAGTAAAACCCTGGGCAAAAGTCGACACGGACGTCACATCTTACACCCGGACCACCCGCCAGAGGCCCGTTAGCGACCTCCGTTCCGCTAGTGCCCTTTTTTCTAGCCCCCCAAAGTCATTCGGCACGGACGTAGACGTGAGCGGGTTTGCCGTCTATCACCACCCGAGCGTCACGCAGGAATCCGAGTTCTTCACCGCCTCCGCAGACGCCGTCAGAGGCCCCAGGGACGGCGGGTACTATTCCGAGGTCGAGCAGCTCCTGCGTGCCAAGATCCGCGGGATCAAGAAGGTAGTCATCTTCGACCACACCATCCGCAGGCACGACAAGTCCTCCCCGAGGCAGCCCGTGCAGCAGGTGCACGTCGACCAGACGCCCGGCGCGGCCGCTGCTCGCGTCAGGCGACACCTCCCTCCGGGCGAAGCCACCGAGCAGTTACTTCAGGGGCGATATCA
This sequence comes from Diplogelasinospora grovesii, assembly GCA_033297225.1. NCBI lineage: Eukaryota > Fungi > Ascomycota > Sordariomycetes > Sordariales > Diplogelasinosporaceae > Diplogelasinospora > Diplogelasinospora grovesii. The sequence continues at coordinate 31,734 of MU853884.1, read as the reverse complement.
GATCATCAACGTGTGGCGACCGATCGGCCACCCAGCTACGGACTTCCCGCTTGCGGTGATCGACTGGCGCACGATCTCACCCTCTGACCTCGTCGCCGTTGACCTGCTGTATCCGCTGCGCAACCGTGAAGGGGGCGATAATGAAGACAGGGGGAAGGAAATCCTGCCCGACCCTGACAAGGCTGCTAGCACGGAAGGGTACGAGGTAAAAGGGGAGACGTACGGCATCCTGCCGAATGACGCCCATCGGCTGTATTACGTCAAGGACATGACACCCGAGGAGGTCATGTTCATCAAGTGCTTCGACAGCCGCAGCCAGTACGTGCCTGGCGGACGGCAGGGCGTTGCGGCGTGCACGCCGCATACCGCGTTCGTCGACCCGCAGACACCCGAGGGCACGAAGGGGAGGCAGAGCATCGAAGTCCGGTGTCTCGTTTTCTACGAGGACTCGGAATAAAATTAAATAGCAATAGCTCACAAAAAAAATGAAATGAGTTTTTTCAAGGTCAAGGGTTTACACGCTGGGATCATCCAGTCCTCGTGCGTTCCGTGAATGCTCGCACGATGGATGTAAAGGTTTGCTTTCGCACCAATGTGAATTGCCCCTTCTTTTCCCCACCGTGGTGGTCGCGCGTTCCGCTCTGCTGCAGGATCCACGCCCCTAGCAGGACCAGGACAGTAAGCGGGATGGCCACGTACCACATCACTGGGAACAGAGTCATCGCCACGCTCCAGCCGCCAGCGTCCGTGGGGCTCGAGGTAAACATCTGGCTCCCTACAATACTCGCCACTACTGCCGTCGGCAAGAAGAGGACGGTGATGCCGGCGATGACCTTCATCGAGTTCGAGTCCCTGATCATGAGGAGGGAGTCTTGTTGGGTGAGCAGGTTGAAGGACAGCGTGATGGCGTTGCCGACTCTCTTCTCAAGGCTGTTCAATCTGAGCTGTGTTGATCGGAATAACGACTGCCGGAGCAGGATACATTCTCTAAGTTGCCGACGGCGTGCTTCGTGCGGTTGGGACGTCAGCGTGACATCGCTGTCTGATGACCCGGTGCGGTTGAGACTGGGGTCGTCGGTCGACTGCTGCTGTTCTCTGGGAGCGGCATCAGAGGTCTTGATGTGCGCCAGTATGGCATCAGAGACCGAGATGCACGAGTGTAGCGCCTCGCCGAGGTGGAAGACGTGCTTGGCAAAGTTGTGCAGGCCGACAAAGGCTGCTGCGCCTGTTGATAGCCTGCGTCTCGCAAATGCTGTTGACAGCATGTCCTTGTGGCCTAGTGTCAGACTACTAGCTCACTTTAGACTCTCGGGGGGACGGGATAGCTTTACATGTTCGAGCGGACCAAAGGTCTTGTTGACGTTCCATACGTTCTGGTCAACGTCCATGAACAGGCCGTCCAGTATGATGTCAAACAGGATATGGGGCTCCGCCTTGACATCGTCTACCCATGACCTGTCTGGGAGACGAAACAGCTCGTTGAATCGGTTCCACACCCCCTCAGTCGTGCCAAAGCACACAAGCGTGATGTCTCCCTTGGGCGATACGCGCAAGAAGAAGCCTGACCGGAGATAGCTATAATCCGCCTGCGGTAGGGGAATTGCCCGAGCAGGGTTGGGATGGGGTATGTTGCCCAGCTCTAACATAACCGTGTCTGCTTCTGGGTGATATCGTATCTCGGGACGGCCACCAGCTGCGACGGGCGGCGCACTATTCGGATGTGAAATCGGAACATTCTGGGATTGTGTAACGCTGATGTTCTTGCAGAGAAAGTGGAACCATGTGCATGTTCCGTGGGGATCGCGCTGAGATCCGAAACTGTGGCACACAGATTTTACGCGTTCTGTGACGAATGTTGAAGGTACGGCGAGGTTGGTGAACAGCCGCACAAAAATCTCATAGTTGGCTTTTTGAGGCAGGTCAAGGGGTGCAAAACTGCGCAAGCCAGATCAGATATTGATTCAGCATTCGCGCGATTCCATGTGCATACATAATTCGTAGCTCGCAGGGGTTGTTATTGAGATAACCTGGGTCTGTTATCCCATTGAGTTCGTTGACCCAAACTCCATTCGGATGTGCTTCACAGCGTCAGCTTGGTCAGGTCTTGTTTTGTCATGAAGTTTATGGTGCGACAAACCTGCATCTCGTTCCCATATTCTCAGGACAAACGGCAGGGCCGGTGTGGTATTGAGATGAGCTTCAGTCGTGAAAGCCCGATAAGGCTCTGACAGTCTCGTCCATGACATGACGGTCTGAAAGATGGATGGCAAACGGTGGTATGATGCGAGAATATGCACGAGAAACGGGCAGCGTAAGTAACCGGGAGCAGGACTTGTATTCTTTGCCTTGAGTCAGGCGGGCCCAATCAGGCAACCTACGCGATCGAACGAATGGAAAGCTCTCTTTTGCCAAACTGGTGAAGTCGAGCCTCTGGTTGATAAAATTAGCTCTGCGTCCTGCATGCGTTTGATACCGTACCCGCAGCTATCCCAAGCCACGGAACTGCCGTGCGCGGGCCTAGATCGCGTCTGGTCAATGCATCGTGAAGTTGGTGGGTTGACAAGGCTACCAGCTAGAATCACTAGAAAACCCCTTGTCGGTGGCATGTTCCATGCGCCACGCATGCCCCTCCTTTTAGTCCGCATGATCTCCCTCATCAAACTCGGTTGTGGCTTCAGATAGCGGGCAGCTGATTCGCACCATCTTCCCGTCGGGCTGAAGCCAAATTCTTGGCGTGACTGATATATTTCTCGGCATTGCCAATATGCGTGCGTCCTCAGACACCCATTGTGCGCTCAGTGTGACGGTGAACGTTGCCGAGACCAATTAGCGACACGGGATAGGGCATGATGATGGCTCAGCTTTGAATGCAGCCTCCATTATCAACTCTTTCCCCTCACCTCGCCAAGCTCGGGCGTCCATTTGAGCTGCATGTGGTGCTACCGGATTTCACGCAGTCACATGTGGCGTTCGAACGTCGTAACATCACGATCCTGGTCGCTGGTCTCCCGGCGAATGCAGGACAGGAGATGGTGTTGCGATGATTTTGCTTTTCTGGCCGCGGGGCGCGCGCCGCATTGTCTGAAGGGGGTTTGGGACCCCTCTCGCCTTGTGTCGTGCCAGACCAGGAAGCGAGGCTCGCCGCATTTCGTTTTGGGACGGAGCTCAAAAGGAAGGCGCGACCCAGCCATCAATCGGACGAGGGTAGTCGCAAATTTGCCAAGTAACTTTCATTATCGCCCAGATTTTGCGCGTCCGAACCTGAGATGGTAAAATCACTCCTAAGTTCTTAAAGAACCAGTTCCCCTTACTGATATCCCACCAGGGCTCTTCACACGGCGGGAGTTTTGTCCCTTACCAGCCGGCAAGTGTCATGTCCTCCTTTCCTCGTAGTTGATCTAACGCGGCTGTTTTCAGAACACACAACAGTACCAGGGTCAAGCCCACGGGGGAAGCTACCAGAGTCAGGCTCATGGAGGAAGCTTTGTGCCTTCGTACTCGGTTCGTCGTGCAACGGCCCGCTACAGTCTTGAGACTTTTCACTGATCCCTCCTAGTCCACCGCTCAGGATAACGTGTACCCCGCAAGCTCGTCGCGATCCCCTCCTGCGCAGGAGATCCCAATGAGCTACGTGCCGCCGTCCCATACTGGGTAGGGGCAGTATGGTCCTCCGCAACCACACCCATCGGCCACCTACGCCCAGACTGGATATCAGCAACATCAACATCCAGTAAGGGAACAGCGCGTTGTCTGCCTCAAGCGGTGCTAACATTTACCCAGGCGTACCAGGCACAGTCGTCGTACCAAGGTCAATCGCAGGATGCAGGAAAGGATGGATTTACGGTAAAGCTCATGCGCGGATGTTGCTAGTCATAGATCGCATTTCCCTAATTGAACGTTATTCCCAGGGCACTTCAATCGTAACCACGCGAGAGTCGGCTGTCGAACACTCGGCTCAGCGCGGGACTACCCCGACAAATGTAGCGTCTTCTATCTTCCTGACTCATTCCACCCCCTATGGTCCGCCCATGATTGTCGGGTAGCTGACCTTGTCTTTGAAACAGAATGCGAACGCAAGCAAGGAGTTCCCCATGAATCTCCTAGGAACATGGCACATCTTCAGCACGGGCGGCATGAGCTACCGCTGGATGCGGCCGGAACACTACAAAGCCCCGGGATACAGGTACCAGTCTCAGCTAACTTACCGACACCGCGACAAAGCCGGCAGGGTCAGGGACAAACTCCCATACGAGGACCGCTACATCCATCACTATGACGGCAAACTCCGCAAGCTGATCGTTGCCTGCACCGACGAGATCTTTGTGAACCAGAGCACGTCGACATGGCGCCGAACATACGTCCGAAAGGTATCTCCGCTGACAGTGCGGCTGGCCACCTGGGTTATCGACTTCACTTACGACCCCGCGAGTTGGGAGGACTGGTGGGTCATGTTGCTCAGAGCATTCCCTGCTGCGATGGCCATGCAGTGTGTTGTGCGCGCTCCTTCTTCTTTCGACTGTCCGATCTCGAGAGTTGCATGGTGATAAGCTAACACTACTCTTGTAGTTCTGGCATGGTGAGCCGGAGCGTGTTCAGTTCCAGGGCAATTATGCCCCCGTCTGGTACTCGTGAGTGTTGGCCTGAACGTCAGCCCTCGAGTAGTATGCTCGCATGCTGACGCCTGACAAGGTACTGGGGCGATGCCAAGGTGTGGAGCAACCACCTGGAGGACGGACACGACACGTCAAAGATGGCAAGGAACAATGAGATCTATCGCGCACTCAAGCCGCGTGATCTCTGCTTCTTACGGAACCCATACGACGACGAGCTCCATGGCATCGATGTGCGCCCTGTGACCGACTGGGAACAAAGCGACGGGATTGGCGCCAACTTGAGCTATCTCTTCATTGCTTACTCGACGGCTCATTTCAGCCATGACTCGCAAGAAGACCTCAATGCGCTGCACCTTATCGCGGAGACCGCCGCCAGAGCTGCCAATGCTCCTGCATATTGGGTTGCCTGTAGCTGCATGAGAGACCCGGAGCAGCTTGAGGCAGACGTAAGCTGGCCCTCTCCTGGACAACCCACGCCGAGGAAGGTGACGCTGACCGACACAGGTTTACCGCATTTCTGATGTTCTCCGCGGCGCCTAGGGCATGATCATCGCCGTCGGCCAGTCCAAGGGCAAGGCTGCTATATCGCACGAGACCACAGACACTCTCCTTGCTCAATGGGGCACCCGCATGTGGACCTTCCCAGAAGTCCTGCTCAGCCCTGGGCAGAGCATTCCCGTGTACACAAGGGGCAGCAACCTTCGCAACCCCTTGATCGTCAGCAAAAACCAGTTTGCCGGGCGCGTGTGGGGTGAACTCGACGGCACTCGGTCTCGCCAACTCACTGACCATTGCCTCGGCAACCTTGGCATGAGCCATCTCGAACTCGCTGTGACGGCTCTCAAGTGCCTCTACGACCGCGACACCACAGAGCATCTGCCCGGTGACCAGGCCTATGCCCTGATGGGCCTGCTCCGGATGCGGCCACAGATCGACCAGACTGATACTCCTTTCCAGGCTTTTGCGAGGTGAGACCGCAAAGACTCTCACTATTGATGGACTGCGCTAAGATAGCATAGACTGTCTCTGGCCAACGACTCAGACAAACTCCTGGAGCGCTACATGTGCACCCTCCCAAAATCCCCCAGCCAGCCGTGGTATCACATGGAAGATCAGTACAACTCACAACTATGGGACATTGAGCCATACGTGCAGGTTGCAGCTATCTGCGACCACGACACCATCATTCTAGATGGTGCACGCGGCGCTAGCATCCGCTGGAAATCCTTCTTCCGTCCCGCGGCATGGACCGGTCCTTCCTGGAAACGCACCTTTGCCATCCAGATCATGAACAATCAGATGATCGTGCTCATTCTTGCACTCGTGTTCTTTGTCTTTGGATCGGTATTCATCGTGCTCGGCATCATCTTCCTGTTGCTGTACCTCGCCGTGTTCCTGTACACCCCGCAGCTCATTCGCACCATTTACGGTGGCAAGTTTGTCGATGTACAGGCTGCGCTGTTTGGCTTTGAGGGGTATCTCAATGCTGCCACCGTCGAACGAGCCCTCTTTGGGGGCTCATTCGGCCGGTTCAGTTGGTCTGAGAATGGAAGCCCGCTGTCCAGGTCGTTCGTCAACGAGCACAATGAGAAGGTTGGCATGGATCCTACCAAGGTAAGTCTTTCTATATAACCTGGCATTACGAACAGGTACTGACAAGTTGATAGGATGTGAATGTCCGCGCAAAGGTGGAAGCAGCCAAGTTTGCCAGGCCCGGTGACATGCGGGTCTTCACACTGGTGGACACGTACAACATGCAGCTCACTCTGTTCGAGGCCGTCCGCGCACCCACCGTCCTCTTCCTCTGCGCAAGCGAGGGCGGAATGCAGAGGGCTATCGGCTGCTCGCACGACTGGACCACGTCGACCATGTACCGCGAGACTGTCCTCCGTCTGCCCACCGAGTCACTTAACAGGATGGACCGCGTGCCAAGGGTAAAGATTGGTATTCAGCGTCCGGAAATGCCGTCCAGCCCGGTTGATGGTGGAGCTGTTGCTGTTTAAGGTCTGCTTGGTCAGATTGTAGGATGTCTAGTTATGCTTCCGTTTCTCTTCTCTTTTGTACGGATAGTTGTCGTTGTTATTGTTTGTAATCTCTTTGGATACCTAGTGTACGCTTTACGATGGTTGGATATCTGTTTTGTGTAAGGTATTATGTGGACGTAATGTACTCTGTAGTTTACAAGATACACCCGTGACACGGTAACAGAAATGTAATTTGTCCCGGTGTGCTAAGACCGAAGTCAGCCTCGAAGCCAAGAAGTCTTTCGCCGAAAGTGCGCACCACATACGAAGTATGTATATCACATGTCGGATCGCCGTGTGGCGCTCAATCACAAAGACCGAACAGAAGACTGAACATAACGCAGCTGAAATGCGATTAGAAATCATCGGACAACCCCTCCTGCTCAACAGTTTGCTTTTTTCCATCAGTCAATATGACGCTCAATCTCATCTAACTTTCGTTGTTCTGATAATGCGCCCCTTAATATTCTTTGATGTGATGCGAAATATGCGCCACAGAATATCATCACTAGCATTTCTTCTCCTTACCCAGTTAGCTGGAAGGACAGTAGCACAGAAATGCTACTACCTAAACGGCACGTCCGCCGAGTGGGCCGTCCCATGCAACCCTGCCAGTTCTTCAGGACACAGTGCATGCTGCGATGAGCTGAACGGCGATGCCTGCCTGGCATCTGGTCTCTGTCTCGCCACCTGGGCGGAGAACTATTACCTTACCTTCTGGGGTGGCGTGTGTACGGATGATACGTTCCGGGACTCGGGGTGTTTCAAGTGTCCGACTGATAGCAAGTCTTTTTTACCTCCTTACCCTTACCCCTTACCCCTTTCCCCTTACCCCTTTCCCCCTTTCCCCCTATCTTCCTACCTTTGCATCTTTACCCGTTTGTTGTGTTTGCCGCTTATGATAGACTATTATGCAATGTACTAACATCTGTGCTATGTAATTAGTGTCAGGTGCAGGATGGGACGTCTTCTTCCTGTACACATGCAGTTCCCTGACCTGGTGCTGCTGCGGTTGGGATGCCCGGGCCGCCTCCCAACGATCCTGCGACCCGTCCGAATGCTGCCGGCACAATTTCACGTTACCCAGCGGTGGTATCGGCCGGGTTGTTCGACAACTCGGCACCTCTCCCACTTCTTCCCCAACTCCTCCCACCTCCCTTACCACCCTCCCCACTACACCATCACCGTCAGGGGCAGTGTTTACCTTTCCCACCGGAACCACTTTCACAGGGCTGCAATGCACCGACACTGTATCAGGGAGTGGGAGCGTAACGGCAGCTATTGTCGGCGGTGTTCTCGGAAGTGTGTTCCTGGCTACGCTGGTTGCGCTGGGGTTTGTAGCCGTCCGCAACCGGCAACTCTCCCGCGACCTTTACACCTTCCAACACCCACAAGGACAAGGTGGGGGGGGCGGGGGACAGCAGGCACAGACACAGCAGGGGGAGGGAGGAAAGAGCGAGCTCTCTGCCACGCCTGCCCCCCAACCACCACTGCCAGCGCAGACGGTTTACCCCGCTCCTGCAGCTGCTGCTGCTTCTCCCACGACCCATTTCACTGTTGGTCAAGGTATGACATACCAAGCCCAAGCAGCACCGTCGCCACCGGGTGCGAACGAATTACCCGGGCAATACTGGCAAGCTTGACATACATTTTTATACACGCTATAGCCTATCTATACGCTTTCTATACTATACCTACCTAACCAAAAGTTTAAAACATGACTTACAACAACTTATTTCCCCGCAACCCGCTTTTCTCAACAAGAAATGTGCAACAACGAAGCGTAAAGCATATAATGTGGAGCAAAAACCGAGTTAAGCCCACTTCCCCAAGAGACTCATCAGCACCATACCCGCCACGAGCGCCGTCATGCCCAGTGCTGTCCTCACCGGGCTGGTATTCGTCATGGCACCACCAGGCTCCACCCAGTCGTGTGCCCACATCTCCACTAACCCAACCCAGACCAGGATACCCGCTGACAGGGCATCCAACGTGCCGATGGTGATAATGGTCGACGGATCATTCCCGTTGAACTGATGCAGCACGCCAATGCCGATCGCCATGCCGATGGGCGTAACAACGGCAAAGGCGCTGGCCATGCACAGCTTCTTGCGCATGGTGATTGTCGGCGTTGGTGGTGGGACCGGTGCGTCTCCGAGCAGGCTCTTAACAGGTGTTCGACCGAGCGCGGCAATACACGTGCCCAGGGCAATACCCTCAAACATCTGATGGAAGACAATGACTGCGAATAGCGTCAAGAAGAAGCTGTCACCCGACACGACCAGTGTGAGACCGATGAGCAGCGAGTGAAAGATGATGCCGGCTTCCAGGACATAGAGCTTGACCAGCTCGACGCGCGGCGTCGGAGCGGCCAGTGCCGACCCCTCCTCCTCAGCGGCCGCCGCGACCTCCTCCTTAGGGGGCTGGTTGTGCCGGGCAACCAACCGGGAACCAATGTATTCCACAAAAAACGACAGGAATATACCCGCCATGAGAATAGCCGCGGTCGTGCCTTCGTACTTCATCTCGCTTAGGCATTCATTTGTGAACATCAGGTGTGCGTGTGTAAACAACTACTGCTCGTTAATCTTGGAACACGACATGCTTATAAAGGGGGTTACCGTACATGCACAAAGGCAGTCGAGATGATGACGCCGGTACCAAACTGCTTGAGCATAGCAAAGAACAGGTTGTTCGGCCGTAGGAAACGCCCGAGGAAGATTGGGCCAAAGACACCTTCATCTAGTTAATAACCAATAGCGGAAAACGTTCATGAGAGGAGGGGTGGGTTACCGAGAGAGCAAGTGGCAAGCATCACGAACGTAAGTCCGATGCGCAGCGGGATGTTGTAGTCTCTATCGACCCGCGCGCAGCTCCGTTTTGATGAGCTCTCGCTCGAGCCGGCGCTGACGCAGTGTCTGAGAAAATATCATTAGCATCGAATCCATCGAATAAATGCGGAGGCGTGGAGGCTTACTCAACACCAGCGTGGAAGTGGCAGCTCATTCCCTCGGATCCGCTCGATGCTGATGCAGTCTCTTCGGTGGAAGAGCCTGCCTCGCCAGCGGGTGAGATTGGTAAATCGTCGCCATTTGGAGCCACACAGTATCTGAACACATGTCAGTTCTGATGTTCTGAACAACGCGGTACGGAGGCAGGGAGACGGACATCTCAGCATCATGTTGATGGCAAGAGGTGAATGCGGCCGGAATATCGGACGTCGCTGTTGCCGTAGAAGCAACTGTGGTGCGCACGAGGTACTCGGCCGTGCTGGCCATGCAGTAACTGTTCCTGAAGTCAGCATAGATCTTAGGTAGACTTAAGACAAAGGGGCTACTTACATGGAGGACTCGTACAAGTGACACTCTGATATAGCAGTTATGCTCGTGGCGCTGGCTGAAGTAGCTGAAATTGTGGCAGCAGGAGCTGTCGCCGCTGCTGTCTCAGCGGCAAGAATGATCTGCACCTCGCCCGTTGGCGCCATGCACCACGTTTCGGCGGCATGGGCGTGGCAACCGGTGTAGGACGACGCGGTTGCGGTGGCGTCACCAGAAATTCGAAACTCTGTCGCTCCAGCCATGCAATACTGAGTAATACTGCTGTGTAACTGACATTCTGATACAGCCGTGATCGTCGCCTGGGCCGTGGCTTGTGGCACTCTGACTTGTATCGGCGGACTGACGGCGCCCAATGTCTTCTCGAAGAGAAACACCGCGAACAGCGTAAAAAGCATCACGCTTCCAACGGCACGCGGTTGTCGGGCCATGATGCTGAATAGATTTCTTAGTACGGGCAGAAGGCGCATGAGTTGGATGGGACTAAGGGGACGAACAAGAACTAAGTAGAATGGGCCCTAACTCATAGAAAAGGCGGCCCAGTTTTGTCTCGACGGTAGGAGACTTTTCAAGTTAGTATGTTAGTCTGTACCCCTTGTCTCCCTTGTGATTCATCCCACGCACCAAGCCAGAGTCAGTTACTGCGTCTGACACCCGCCGAGATGGAGCCGCGTTAAGATGAAGCCGTTAAGGTCTGCCGCGGTGTTTTGAAAAGAGTAAGTTCTAAGAATTGAAATTAAGATTCCACCTCAATAATTCTGCTTGCTATTTCCGGGTCGGGAGAAAAGTCAATATTTCTCGCGGGAAAGGCCGTCCCAAGAACCCGGTTGCGTGAAAGGATGGAAACCCGCAACCTTGATGGAAGATGAGTGCAAGAACATGTCGAGAAGACGAAAACCCAATACCCACATTCGGTGAGCGAAGTAGGCGCGAAAAATCCCATGTTTTCCATGAAGCGACCGCAGAGCCCAAAAACGGAACCGTGACGGCCGTGCCAAGTGCGGCCAAGATATAAGGAAGGCACCATCCTCCTTCTCGGCACACATGTTCCAAGCCTGCTACCGAGCACCTTCCTTCCGTTATTTTTCTCGGCGACGCTTGTTTTCTCGATCTGAGCAGGTTTGTCGCCAACTGAGCCGAGCTGACCCGCAGGTGCCAGGATGTCAGGCTGGATTCGCATTATCAATCTACCCTCGGGCTACCCTTTCTTGGCGACACCAACGGCAACCTCGACGAGCTGATTGGCGAAACTCGCCGGCGTCTTGACGATGGAGTTGATGTGTCCACTGTCTCCCACGCAGCATGCTGTGGTTGCCGTGCATGGCGTGGCGTGGATGATTGCCACCTGATTCGGGTTCCCATATAGCTCGGGCCGCCGCATGGTGTCCTGCAGGTGAGCCACTCATCCCTCGTCCCATCTCAGAAACTCTCAAACTCCCGTTTCTTCCTCGGTCATCTGCCAGAAAAATCCAACACACCGACAAGATGAAGGTCACATACGCTTCCCTCCTCCTCAGCTTGGTCTCCGCCGCTCTCGGCCAGAGCCTCGCTCCCTCCCCTACCGAGTCTGTCGGTTGCGAGCCGCACGGTGACCACTGGTGAGATTTTTACCTCTTCCCCCTCTACCTCGTGACTTTGGCTGACATACGGTAAAGGCACTGCGAGGGACCCAGAGTGGCATCCACCACCGCAGTCGCCGTGACCACTGCGTCCGGCGCAGCCCCTGCTGCTACCACCGCCACCGCCAGCGCTGCTCACGATGACCACGAGGGCCATGACGACCACGAGGGCGAGGAGCACACCGCCAGCCTGAAGCCCAGCCCGACCGAGTCCTACGGCTGCGAGGCCCACGGCGACCACTGGCACTGCGCCGGCCCCGGGACCGCCTCTGCTGCTGTCGTCACTATTCAGACCAGCACCAAGGCTGCTGCCACCACCACCGCCGCATCTGTTGGCACCGTCACCTCCTCCACGCGCACTTCGACTGCCTCATCGGTTGTTGTCACCGCCGGTGCTGCGGACCGCGGCGCTGAGTTCATGGGACTTGCTGGTCTCGCTGCCATTGCTGCCTTCGCTCTCTAATGAACGGAGACTCTACACCACGAAACACAATTGCCAGATGTCAGATGATGAGCAACGTCGATATGCTGTCTGAATGACAATGACGTATCATGTATACTAAGCCATAGACATACTTCGCTTCTAAGCAAATACTTGATTCGATAAATTCAGTTTTGACAGGACATATGGCAAACACAATTAATGCTAGGTACTAGGTAGGTAGTTTTGGAAGTTCGTGACACTGTTGCGTGGGTTTTTTTCCTTGAGAAATACCAGTGCACAAGATGTTGAGTCAGATACGTCCTCAAAAGTGAAGCAATGTGCCAATGAAAGAGTTTTCAGTATTGGTCGGTTGTTCGTCATTTCACATCCGGGAAATTTGTAGGTATAACTCCTGCGAGATGCATGGTAAAACATAGTTTCATTTAAAGTTTCTCCTTTTATTAGCCAAGCACAAGGAGAGTGAGTTTACATCAGTAGTATAGGTAAGCTAGGACGGGAAGTATCCAACGGCAATCCAACTTGAAAAAAACGATTCACGACTTGTCTACCTTACTAATGCGTGGATACCTTATTCTCTGACGGGAAGCATAAAAGAGCTAAGAGGGGGCATTGGCTTTCATTGCAAAACAAAAGAACAATTCCAAGGGCCCAACTAGGTGGATGACATGGATACGATACATGGGTTCAACTGTGATCTCTTTATTTCTTTTCCCCAGCTAGCGAATTGAAGATTTCATATCTCATATGAGCTCTCAGCCAATCGGATCAGCGCAGTCAGCAACGCTTTTTGTCGATTGCTCTGGCTCCCAACAATTTTTTCCCTCCCATCTGACCTCAAGTTCGTAGTTTTCGAGCCACGTCATACCCATGGCCTTTTCTTGCACAATTCCTTATTTCGCACCCCCGACCTGTCTCCCGGGGGGCCTCTTCCATCAGTTGAGGACATCAAGGCATCGCAAAATATGGTAGGCGAATCATCTGGCCGGCGTATTGTGCAAGTTGGCTTCTTCACTGTCAAGTACGGCACCAGTGTTAGCCTATTGGAAGGCGAAAACCATGCTTTTTGTCAAGGAATGTGCGAATATCCCCGTCCCAACAGTGTACTGCCTGTTCTCCAAGAAGGAGGAACATGATCATCAAGTCAATTATATTATCATGGAGACAGTCCAGGGCCAGACACTCCTGTCTCTCTGGAGTACTTTGACTACGGGACACAAAACCGCCATTAGTCGTCAGCTACGGGGAAGCTTCGATGAGCTTCGCAAGATCCCATCACCAGGGTGCTACGGGAGCCTCGGTTATCGGCCATTGGAGGACAGCATGTTCTGGACAAGCGAAGACAATGGGGCCATAAACGGGCCGTTCAGGACGGAGACGGACTCCTTGTCGAAGCTTTTGCTCTGAAATATCAGTACAACTGTGCCCCAGAGATACACCAAAAAGCCGAGTACTACCGCCGCGTTCTCCCGGTAGTCCTTCGCGGCGACCCCACTTCTTTCTCACACGCCGACTTTCAGAGGAAGAATCTGATTCTTCGACCTGATGGAACAGTGGTCATGGTGGACTGGGAGGCAGCGGGATGGTACCCGCCTTACTGGGAGTCAGCTATGGCTATGTTCGCTTGCGGAAGGTGGGAGGATGACTGGCATGCCTGGGTGGCCCAGATTTTGGATGAGCATCCTAACGAATGTGCTTGGATGGTTATGATTCGGAATGAATTATGGTCATAGGTTAACAGGTTCGGGTTCCTTGAGAAAGATCGGCGCACCCTCTCATAGCTTAGCAGACGTGGCATCAAACGCTTCTTTGATATACTCGGCGAGCTTCTTGCTGCGTCAGCGGTGTGGTAACAGCGAGTTGTGGAGGTGACAAAGTCATTGCTAAGCACATTTGGGCACTTTCGACGCGCGCATTCCCAGAGAAAGGAATCATTCCCCGTGTCCGTGAGCTTGCATTGTGGCAACATTGGCTGGAGCATCATCAGTCCCGGACGAGACCAGGTAACACTCGACTCTGTCGCCTCCTCCCCGTTTCTCTTCCTTCATGAGCTTAGACTCACGCCCCATTAGCTGCTGAAGTCATGCTGGCTCACACCACTGTGCCTCGTCATCGTCGGGGTGCCATTCGCTTCCCGTCGGCCAGTTGTCCCGGTCTCTCCTTGCCATATGGCTTCTTTTGTAAAAGAATGATTGCGGTAGGTTCGCTCTTCTCGCAGCTGAGTACTCATGACACTGAGATACTGGCACTCAAAGGTTTAGATAATCTGTCGTAGATGTTGCATCTCATATGGCAGGTAGATATCCAACGGGTGGTAGATGGATGGGAAATCACAAGCCTCTATGGTGCATGAGCCCGAAACGGGGAGGGAACCCAAGAAATATCCCTGTACGGTTGTTTCCATTTTTGGTAAATGGCAACTTTAGCCGGGGTGGCTAGAAACGAGGCTCCTGGGCTGCGCCGCAGGCTCACCACGACTCAGGTTAAAGCAGCAGCAGCTCAGGTGCATTGACGACAATGGAAATTGCTGAGGGCAACTCTCGGGAAACGCATAGGGCTGTTGCCACATGCGAGCCGCACGGCGATCATTGACACTGTCCCGACGGCGTGCCTGAGTTGACACTACACCCCCCGCAACGACATCCACGGCGTCTTCTGTCCACAGCGGTGATGAGACTAAGCAGTGTGAAGCCCACGGAGATCACTGGCACTGTCCCGAGGGTGTTTCCGAGCCCACCACCACCACTCCTCCCCCCTCGTCATCAACATCTTTTGCTGTCGGGGCTTCTCACGGTGGTGGAGAGTGTGAAGCCCACGGTGACCACTGGCACTGCCCCTCCGCCGGCGTCCCTGAACCCACCACCCCTCCTCCTTCCACTCCCTCTTCCACCGGCAAGGCCAAGTCCGCAATCGCCACCACCCTAACCTCAATCACGACCGCCGCCGCCGCTCGGGCATCGGGAACTACTACCACCACCACCACCTTGAAGCCGACCCGCATGGTGGTCGTCACTGCCGGTGCCAGCATTTATGGAGTGTCGGTTGGGCAGATGGCTAGTGTTGCTGGTTTCGTCCGCTTGGTTCTTTGACCCCCCCCAGATTCCAATTCAGGAGGGGGGGCTGTAGTCTGTAGACCAGCAACACAATAACCACCAAAATAAAAATAACTGGGTATCTGCGCTCAGTCAAAATTAACCATTGACAGTTTCTCTTCTCAAGCATGTACAAAGATCATCAATCACATCACCTTTTTGCTTCTCCGAGATTCTATCCATTGTTATTAACTGGAACCATGATAGGTAAAGATGTCCTTTCAAAGTCATCATGCAAAAGGCTCAAGGTCAAGGATAGGTACCTGTACATACATTACCCAGACTAGGTAAAAGGACATGGTATCAGACTCGGAAAAAAACATCATAAACAGAATTACACGCGCCTAGAAAAGTAATTCATAGACACCATCCATCCATCGTCATATTAATCCACCGTGTATGTAATGTGTTCAAGTATCCTTCCCTCATCCATCTCTTCCCTGTTGCTAGTTGGTATCTCCGCCGTCTCTGTATGCATCTGTTACCACTACTACTACTGTCACAACCTCCCACAGAACCCCCAATGATCAGGTAGGTAAGGGTTAATTAACCGCTCATATGAACAAGCGTATGTCCACTCCGATGCCACGTCGCCAGCAGCGCTTGACACTATTCGCATGCCCCCCCCTGTTAGCATCCAACCCTCCTCCCATTGAGGTTCTATTTTGAGACTCACCCGGGAACATCGGTGCTGCACATCCTTGGACCCAGTCATGAGGTACGGGATGCAGCCCGCGCAGAAGAAGAAGCACATGAGTGCCGCCCACGCACTAATTCGCATCCCATGTCAGCATCAAAACACAATTTACGTTGGCTCACCCTACACAGACAACAGACAACACACAGCTGAGAGGGGGAGGAAGAGGCTTACTGTGTAGTCCCACCACTGACAAAAGTGCACGTCGTGATGGCTCTCTGCCTGCAAGCCGGGCAATCCACCGGCGCGGGGCCCATGTTCAGCGCAGCAATTGGCGTAGCCATGGCGTACACAGGCTGTCCACCGACCGGCTGGACCGCTTGCATGGGAAAGCTCTGCTGCACCAGCACGGTCCCCGGCGGCGCTACCGGCTGCTGTTGGTATGCCAACTGCCCGCCGTGAATCGGCTGCTGAACCTGCTGCATCGCCGGCTGTTGCTGCTGCTGGCCGGTGGCAGTCGAGTACTGGTAAACCACCTGCGGCTGCTGTTGGTGCTGTTGCTGGGGCATCTGCTGCTGGTACTGCTGTTGCTGCGCGTATTGTTGATGTTGCTGTTGCTGTCCAGCCTGGGCATACTGTTGCTGCTGCTGGGGATATGCGCCCTGAGAGGGGGTGTAGGCTGGTGCGGGTGACGCCGGGCTCTGGATTCCTAATGGAACACACAAAGTGAAGTGGTCAGTTCCTGAGTGTGAAAGGCTGTGAGTGTATCAACTCTTGGCACATCAAAACTTTACCTTGTTTTTGATCCATCTTCACTTTTACTCAATTGCTTTCTTTGTGTGACCTTGGGAATTCTGAATGTGCAAAAATTCAGGAAAGAAAAGGGGACAAGAGGGAATGCGGAATGGGAAATGGAAACGGAAAAGAGGATAATCACGGCACGAGGGGGGGGGGGTTCCGGTCCCTGATTAAGGACAGGACTGCGAGCACACGCACACATGCCAAGCACAGCTGCTGTGCAGAAAACTGCCTTGGCTGCAGCATACATCCAGGGGTCCTTTTCAGCCTCAGCAATAGATTGCCTGCACCGATGGCATCTGGTTGGTCGTTGTCCACCCACGCAGGGACACGAGATGGACGGTTCCGGACTAGGGCTGCGAGTGGCTGACGCCACGCATTTCAGGCGAGGCCCCCTTCTGGACCGCGAACCCCTCGCATCATTAATTCATCGCAAAATAGTCCATACGGAGTGAAGGTTTTCGCGAGAAATGCGGGGGAGTGGTGAATGAATAATAAAGCGAGGGAGCTGATATGATAAAGCCAAGACCGCGAGGCTTGTGGATGGGCTGTCCGAACCTCGATCGGAGCTAAATCCGATAAAACGGGCATGCAGTCCGTACATACAACGTGCGAAGTAACATTTCGTCCGCAAACCTGGTCAGCATTTTCTTTCAGCCTTCGTCTTACCTAGTCCCGTGGTTCATACTGACTGCGCACGCTTATCGAGCTAATTGCCGTCGTTGATCGAAATCACATCTGACAGTCAATGTGCACTCGACTGGAATTTGATAAGTGCGGAGAGTTCACTGCAGGCAGTAGATCTGTATGCGCAGCAATCCACTGACGCAGAGAAATGCAGAGTCTGGGGGTCACGTAATGAATGCGCGTGCAGAACAAAAAAGCGGTCGCATGGACATTTATAAATGGGAAGGTGCAGCACAGGTTGACAGACCAACCAAGAAGGAAGGTGCGTGATGACTAAACCACCCCTCGAATTCCGTCCCCAGAGATTTGCACCCCTTCCTCAAACAATGAAAGTAACACACTAAGCTATAAACAATGCTATTTTATTATATGTATTCGTCTAAATCATCAACGGGGTATCGCTACTACAGTACATAAAATGACACATAAAAGAGCGAGGTATCCAAGCATGCATGCATGCCCAGCTCTAGAAATCATTCCCCATCCAAGAGTTGTAGGCCGAGCAGCCGCTCGCCTCCAGCGTGCTGGTGAACCGGTTCAGGCTCTCCTGCCAATTCTGCCAGTCAAATCCTTCATCCATGTTGACGTCCATGTCGTCCACCACTCCAGGCACGTTGGCGAACTGATCGATCTCGGAGGACATGCCAGCACCGGTATCAGTGCCAGGCAGGGCACCAGGCCACAGCCACGGCGGGGGATTGTCGTCTTTGAGGGGCGGCGATGCCATCATCGACATTATGCTAGGATGTTGCGGGGGCAGCGTACTGGGAAAAGAAGAGCTTGTCTGTCCGTTGTTGTTCTCTTCCATCATCCTGGTCGCATAGGCCATGTTGTGATCTACACGAGGGATGTCGCCAGACGAGAACCCAAATACTGCTGAGCGGGCTATCTCTACCGAGTCTGTACCGCTGCTCCACAGGGTAGGCAGGACCCGCGCGTTGAAGGGCGCCGAGCCGTTCATCACCGTGTCCAGGATGTCCATGTACTCTGGACCAGTCGGCTGAGTCTGATCTTGCCTGGTAGCGCTATCCTGTCTTGGTGTAATCGGCGCCGTGGTGTCGTGCTGCTGCTGCTGCTGTTGCTGCCGTTGGGATGGTAGACTGTCGTCCGACTGCGAAACTTGCTGCTGCCTCGTGAACTGCTGCTGATGAAGAAGCTCGGGCGGCAGCGGTGGCGCGTTGACCAGCTTGCGCCATCGCTCATGGGCAATTGCGCTCTTCACCGAGCTGGGCAGTGCATTGAAGGTCTCCGGTGGAGCCCTGGACCGATCCTCGAGCTCGAGCTGTTGTGCCGCGTTGGGATCCGCTCGAAGTCGTGCGATTTCGGCCTCGCGATGCTTCTTCGCCTTCAAGTACAGCTTCTTGAAGGGAAGCCACACCGCGATGTGATCGGCCATCTTCTCCAGTTCGAAGGGTTTATGTTCTACAGGCACCGATCTGAGAGCCGTCCAGGCGCGCTCAACCGTGGCACTCCACGGTCGATGCGCAACCTCCACGAGAACGTATGCGACGGCATGCCACTGGGTGTACGTCTGGAAGAGCCAGCGCCATTGCTTGCACCGGGGATCAGTGTTTAGGAGATAGTTGTACTCGAAGATGTCGATTGCTGCGTGGAAGAGGCGCTCGCGAATCTCGCTGGAGAGGCAGTCATTTCCCGGCCCCGGAAACAAGTGGGGTTGGTAGATGACGAGCGTCATCTTTGCAACAATGACCCGTGCAATGTTGGCGGCGACCCAGTACATGGGGTTTCCCTCGCAGGAGCTGTCTTTCAGATACTTGGTCTCGACGCGCCTGTAGGCATCGAGAAGCATTGCTTCTCGCTCGGCCAGAGAACTTGCCGCATCGCTGGGGCACACCGGCGCCATGGCAGACGATATCGTGTGCAGCCGCCTTCCGACCCCCGCGATCTCATAGCGAATCAGAGAGAAGGTCATGTCTGTGGTGCCTTCTCTCGGCTGAGGGAGTTCCGTGCTCTCCGGGCTAATGTCGCTGTCGTTGATATTCAACGGAAGCTGCGTATCAAAGGTCCGATCCACAATGGTCAGATCGGTGCCTTGGTCCTCCGCAGACCGCAGATCCAAGATACACAATCCCCAGAATACTCGCCGCCGCATCTCGACCTCGAAGGGTGTCAAGTTTTCGAAATTTGTGCCATCACGATGGAGACCCAACGACTGGCTGATGCGGATGAGGAGACCCGTAAGAGTCCAGGCAAATCTTGTGTCGTCGTGGCGGCGGACGAGGATGAGGAATGAGAGGAATGCTTGGGCGACGGTAAGATCGGGAGCAACGAGAAAGCTGGCCTTGGCCAGAGCCTGTTCGAGGGCAAACCGATATTGTTGGACCAGAAAGTCTTTCTCGGCGCCAAAATTCGACTTGACCTGCAGGATGCGCATCAGCAACGCGCCAAAACACACACGTTATGACGTATGGGTGCTCATACCTCTTCTTCATCGAGGGATGTGATTGCCGCGTAGTAGATGGAGAACATCAAAGCCTCCGTCGAAGGGGTTAGGCTGTCCATGTTGGTGCGTAGTTTTCGTATCATCTTGTTCATGCTGGGCACGTGGAGAATCTTGAGGATGGGATCCACGTTCTCCTGGTAGACCTGCCATATGAAGGGTATCTGTGAGGGAAGGGGGTGTAGTGGCCTCAAATCGACATCGGCAGAGCGGTATCCAAAGATAAACGAATGGTGGTCTGGCGTGCTCTTGTCCTGAGCCTGCGCTGACTCGGGCGACGCCTCTGCGTCAGACTCGTCAGACTCGTCATCTGTGTATTTCTGCGTCTCCTGTCGTATCTCGTCCAGCTGTGTTCATGTTAGTGTGTGTCCACATAGTCTAGTGTCCGCCGTCTCATACCTCGTCGTTGATCTTGGACCAGAACCCGCTGCTGACGTATCGCGTAACCCCCTTTTCGCCCAGCACCAAACGACCGAACTGCTTGTGCACATCCGAGGAGATTCTTTTAAGCGGCCCAGCGCCCGGTCCAGATGCCGACGCCACTATGTTCGACGAGCTGGGTTTCCCTGTTGCGGAGCCCATGGACGGTGAGCCCTGGCTCTGATTGCTGCCCCCCACGCTCACTGCGCTATCTCCAGCTCCAAACCCTCCTCTGCCTGAGCCGTGCTGCGTGTCGGCCTCGTGCCCTCCGACGGCCTCGGGCGAGTTGCCGGCGGTGGAGGGGTGGCGCCCGGTGCCAGTCTCGAGCTCGATCTGGCCGCTCAAATCCTCCACGATGCCTTCCAGTTTGCGCAGGCGCTTCAGCAGCTCCAGCTCCCGCTCGCTCGACGCATGTTTCGGCGGCGCATTGGGGTCTTTGGGTCGCGGTCGGCGGGGTGCCCTTCCGGGCGCGGGAAAGATACATGGTATGTGCGCTCTTCGGCAGTTTGCGCAGGGCATGTGTTTGTCGCAGCGCACCTTTCAATTTCCGTTAATCAGCGATTTCCGTTAATCAGCGCGCCGGTTCTATCTCTGTTCTAACTACGCATGGGAAGTGAATGCGAGAAAGCCACACGAACCTTCCTCCTCCGACATGTCACGCAGCTGCGAGGGTTCAGCGCGCTCGAGACCTCGGCGGCAGGAGAGTAGACCGACGCACCCGGCGGCGGGTGGCGGGCCATAGCATGGATTTGCTGCACATCAAAGCCCTCGTTGGCCGGGCCTGAAGGGGACTCCCCGATCGCGCTCCCCGCCGACATGGGCCGCCTCGCCTGTGAGCTGTCTTCGCCCGTCATGATGCCGAGACTTCGGATCCGCGTAAGTCGACCACGCGAAGGGACCAAGAAACGGTGGCGGGGTCGGCGTTAAAAGAGTGGAGGACGGATGTGGGCTAAAAGGCCAAATACCGGCTCCGAAAGCCTGCAGGATCCACTGCAATACTGCGTGCAGTTATTCGCCGAGGCGTCTCCTGTGGCTCATTCGCAAAGGTCCGGACGGTGGTCGTCTGTATGGGCCGAAAGATATTGTTGGACTTATCGACTTTGCGATTGGAACCAGGGATTTGCGGTGCGATACCTAGATGTTGGACCCGAGCTGAAAATAACGGGCCTAGAATGCGGGCTGCTTACTCAGGGTGGGGTCAACCTGGTCAACGCGAGCCGAATGGTCCATCCGTACTCCGTAACCTGGACGCCAAGATTGTGTGAATACTAGCAGGTCCGGCGCTCGAGCTTTTAGACTGAGCGACTAACGCACGGCATCTCCAGTAATATAATTCTACGGCCCTATAATCGCCAAATTTGAGTTCGCACAGACTTGACGCTGATAAGAAAGCATAAGCAGCTCGTGGTAGCCTAGAGCACCGAAACCCGATACGCCCGAACAGGACTGACCTGACTCGGCCGAGAGGCGATACACTAAATGGTGTATGCGTTCCGAGCGCTTTCAACATTCAGCATTTTGTTCTCGCCAGAGTGTGTCCAACGACTTAGCGCAGTGAGAAGGTACGATGCATGACCATAGGGTTACCAATTCCCCAATGTGCTCCTATTACGGATCGTGCAAGTTCGAAAGGGCAAGAACGCCCGGAAGCTATGTACCTACTTTACTGTGCTGTTGCCATGCGATATACCAAGGCAAGCCTGACCTGGCGTAGACAAAGCTGTGCAGACTATCACAGAATTGAGGTCTGGACAACTGTTTCAATTTAGGCGTGCGACCAGCCATATAAGGTACTCGTCCTCGTTTCTTCCTCAGGTCTTCGCTAGAGCGATTAATGAAGGCATTGACGACATGATCTTAAAGTCATGCTTACCAGTCACTGTTAAAGCGAAGACACATCCTCCGTCAGGTGTAAGAGATCTCGGAGTACCTTCCTGGAAGGCGGTAGGTGCTTTGGAATGGACTTCAGCAAGGACAACTTAGAAATGCACGAACTCGACGAAGCTTGGCCATCGGAGAGACAATTCCTTAATTTCCTTTCCTTCTGACAAGTTGACAACCAGCAGTCCAGTCTGCAGCAGTCTAACCTGGTATATGTCGTTCCTGATATGCCACTATTTGGCTATTGTGCTGCCGTTATATCATCAGAGTATCTCCCGAGTCCTTGGCCGTGCGTCCCTCAGTATGGATCGTTGTCGTCGCCTCAAGAATACCGTAAGTACATAATGATAGAGAGATAGGGACCTGGATGGGTTTGTTTACTCTAATCTTAATCAGAAAATCTACCAGCCTATATGCGCTTGGAAGCCCACGAGCCCAATTGGCCCTACCTGGAGGTTGATGAGGTAAGTACCTAGGCACTAACCTAGGTACCTAAGGAGCTCCGTGAGGCTGAAATTGAAGCTCTCATCCGTAATTCGTATGTGCTTGCTAACGAGTGAACGCGCATGTAGTGTAGGACGGTTGTTTTACCAACGTCATTCTCGGTGAGCGACTTTGTCGCTGGCGACGAGACATGGGCGATGGCACGACGGGCTTGTGCAATGAACTTGCATGTGTTATTTCCTGTCCCCGAACTAGCTCATCGCTAACGTCCGGGGAGATTACCGATTGGGCTAAATTCAGAGAGCACATTCAAAACTGATCAGAGTTCCGGCATTTGGGGTTGATCAAGCCGGTATATAACCATTTACAGTCGACACTTTCTCATTCGGATACCACTAACCTTTCTCAGCGACATACAAGCGTCAGGACCCAGCAAGTATCAACGTCTTTCCTTTCATCCGCGGCAATGAATGCATCGGTACTATCGAAGGATACTCGAAATTCTCAGCCGCTCCTCTCCAATACCCACTTGGCCACCGCGTAGCAGCAATTTGCATAGGCGCGGACAATGGCATGCCTGGCGTCTATGCCGAGTTCACTTGTGCTAGTATAGAAAACCTCCGCCCGATTCCTCCGACTCTGACCTTATCATCCAAGGCTTCCGTTGCAAAACTTGCTGCCTTGCCTGAGATTTTGCGAGCGACAAACGGTGCATTGACAAAGGGGCTGAATGTTCGTCCAGGCGAGCATTTGCTTGTGCGCGGAGCTCTGTCGTCTATTGGTCTCTGCGCTCTCTATCTCGCCAAGAAATTGCATCCTGGCCGTATCGTAGCGACCGCCAAGGACCAGAGTGAAAAGACCCATCTCATTATGGATCCGTACGTGAGAGACATCGAGGTACTTAGGTACAGAGGTTGAAGTCGTCGGTCAGAAGTTCGACAAAATCCTCCACCTATACGACATAACCGACGCGGCGCCTACTAGTAGCAAGAACCTGGCTCGCTCCTGGAGCAAGGTGTGTGTGGTGGGTAAGCCCCTAGAGCCGGATCGAGACTATGAAGTAGAAGATGTCAGTTTCTGTTGCTATAATGGTGGTCCCGCTGATTTAGAGAAAGAGACTTAGGTGGACTTTGTGCGAGCAGCTAGAGTGCTACAACTTCATATGGTTAATGAGGATACCTGCAGGGTTTTATTTGAGAAGTTCGATTTCAACGAGATCAGTGTACAAGTGGCCCACGAGCAACTGGAGGAAGACTCGGACCGCAAGGTCAAAAAGGTGATTGATATCACGGACGAGTAGTTTGATACATTTAAAAAGACTCGAAGCCCTGACTTCATTCACCCATACAGATAGATTAATGCATCTTAGGTCTCTAAGCCAACTGAAGACTTACGTTTGAACTCTCTCCGTTTTTAAAGATCTCAAGTCCCCAAGTGTCTTGCCAAGACAGTCTCTGGGTGAATGTCAGGAATCCCAAAAATAACTGGAGACGTTAGGATAGCGGGGTTCGCGAGGAAAATACATGAGGTATGTAGCTACATCCTCAGTGGCAAGATGAAATCGACGTTGAAGGAAAGATACCGTATCACGGGTGGTAAGTAAAGGGCATGTGGGGATCACCCTTGCCACTGCCCACAAGAGCGATTGCATAAGTTTTCTTTTGTCTTCCATTAAGTAGCAAGACAGATCGCTCGCTCTCTTTTACTCAATTGAGGAAACTTGGCATTGCACTTCCGAAACGCTCTCTTTACAGTACACCTTTACGTGTGGTCAATGAAACCTCGGGAACCATAGGACATCAACTTTAAGACGATAACAGGGATGCCTGGTGATAAAAATTTCATGACTTGTGTTATTATACTTACAGGTAGGTAGCTGCGGGATTGTCGAGAAAGGCTATTGAGTTTGATCCGGCGTAGCATGATAACGCATGTAAGCTCAGATACCTAAAATAAAGTACATGACCCACTTGATTGGGGGAGGGACATAATTCGTTCACCAAATCAGAGATCCACCAGAACAACATCGATGCGCCACTTTCAGCACATACACCGGTACCGACTCAGCCTACACCATACAGTACCGGCTGTGCTCAACCATGACATCCCAGGAACGTCATGTCAGAGTCGGTGTCGCTGCCATCATCCAAGATGGACGAGATAGAGTGTTAATGGGTATCCGAAAGGGCAGCCATGGAGCGGGTGAGTGGATTTTTCATTGTGATTACCGTCATCCGATTCACTTCTCTCAGGCTGCTGTCCATTCCTTCTCCTCCTCCCTCATTTGGTTCTGGTTTCTCTCCTGTCTCTTTTGCCAGTGATCGCTGATGGTAACAGGCCACTGGCAGTTCCCCGGCGGCCATCTTGAAATGGGCGAAACCTACTTCCAGTGCGCCGAGCGTGAGACGCTGGAGGAGACCGGGCTCAAGGTCCACGCCGAAAAGCTCGTGACCATCACCAACGACATTTTCTCTGACACCAAGCACTACATTACCATATTTGTGAAATGTCGCAGGGGGGACAATGAGCAACAGCCCCAAGTTAGTTACTACCGTTCAAGCCTTTCTGGCTCGACGATTTCGCGATTTCCTTGTGGGTGCTGATGGATTTTTGAATAGGCAACAGAGCCCGACAAGTGTGCAGCTTGGTCGTGGATTAGCCTGTCTGAGTTGAAAGACCTTTACAACAATGAAGCTGAAGACCAGAAGCTTTTCTTGCCCATCCTAAACCTAATCAGGGAAAACGACTCTGCTCTACACAGCATCTTCCACTAGAAATCTAGCGATCACCAATTGAAATTCACTATAACAATCTTGGCCTGTGCAACTTCAAGCTCTCTGAATATGACCGCCTTGGACCGAGAAACATATTTAGTGCCCAGATCAATGTGGCGTACTCGCCTGTGCGATGTTTGCTTAAAAGTTAAAACAGGAAACTTTTTACAAGTGAATTGACTGACATCAATGGGGAAACTCGAGCCGACTTCTATTGAAAGTCATCGCAAAGTAGTTTTTTTGTATATCAATCAAGGAACTCGCGTTTCCTTCACGGATCAGAAGAGACCTAGCACCAACTAGTGAGCACCTGCCCGCTACGAGCACGAAAAAGCTCACATAGTTCGACACACGACCCTGCCAAACAAGTTACAACAACAGGCAACCATACTAGGCACCAACCCCCCCATTCCAGGCATATCTATCGCCCGTCACGCAGCTTCCTTGCCGCCCAGGCACGCTCTCACAACCATGATCAATCGTCCTGCATTTATGAGATATGGAGACATTTAAGCGCCTTTTGGCCCCATTCCGGATCTGCCAACATACTGGGACACAGTCAACAAGCACAGAGACACACAAAAAGGCCATGGACGAGACGGACTCGCACATCATCTCAACACCGGCGACTAGTGCCGTTCTGTTCATTCCGGAGCTGCTCGAAGCGATACTGCTCCATATTGACATGGTCACACTGTTGGTCTCGGCCTCGCGCGTCAGCCGACACTGGCGGGATGTCATCTCGAAGTCGTCAAAGCTACAAGAAGCACTCTTCTTCAAACCTGTTTTCGACTCGCAAGCGGCGTTGTACAAACAACGCTGGCCAACCTATGACGCCGGATGGGATAACTGCAGCGGCACAGGTCATTAATCCACTTCTCGCTTAAAAGTTTGGTCCCGTATTCTTCGACAAGGAATGGGGCGATATCGGTGAAGACATCTCACCCGCAGAGGCGCGAGCTGGCGACGGATGTTGGTATCAACCGCCACCACCATTTCTAAGGGCATGTTTTCCACGAACGGCAATATTATGGCGTAGCTTCCGACGGTGGAAGTGAAAGGACGTTAAACAGTCAGACCGGGTCATTCAAGTTTATCGAGCCAGCACGAGATCAGGGCAAGGCCGTTGGCGTCCGGATGGGCCAGCTGTACGATGTCGTATATCACAATTCTACGCGTCACTCTTGGAAGGGGCTTAGAGTAGCGTGGAATCGGCCGCCGGCTGCTGCGACAGACAAACCTTGTCGTCGTGATTGGCCCTGAATTCCCTTGGTTGAAGGGAGACTATTGGTATCGTCGTGCCGTTGTGAAGTCTCCCGACCGGCAGTTTCGGTGCGATGGGTTTCAGCGGCCTATGGACCGAACCATGGTTTCACAAAATTAGGTAACTGAAGACCGCCGTGCAACACTTGTATTAACATTAAATACAGTATAAAATACTGAGTGTCTTCGTTATTTACATAGCTAAATAATATATTATCGTTGATCAGGTATTCAAATAATATGGGTTGAGCCGTCCATGCACGCAGGGGAATGGGAGATGACTGGATGACGCGTGCCATGCCCTTCCTGGGATGCCGTGCTTGATCAGGCATGCTATCCATCACATGTGTTTTCACGAGCTTGGAGAAGGTCGTCAAGCACACGAGTTTAGCACAATATACTCCGAAGATACCTATTACGCAGGTTATGTAGACGAAAAAATTTGAAAAGGGCTGCAACACAGCTGTGTATGGTGAATTAACCCAATTTTGGCACCTACCCGCTTCTGTCTAGAGATGCTTGACACGATGTCCACGACAAGCAACTCGTGCCGAATCACGGTCTAGGGTAGAAGAATCTACGATATTAGACTGATCAACATGCTGTTACGGCCGTTACGCGCAAGTGGGATTATCGAATGATAAATGTGTAAGTATAACTGTGTTTCGAACCCAAAGACGAACTCCTCACGCGAATCTCAAGTTGGCCGACATTCGGATGGGGGTGCGGTCCGTCCTGAATTCAGTATGCGGTTGGGAAGGTTAAAAAATGATGGGAAACGATATAGAAGAAACTATTACCTTAGTGACTGAGGAAGTTGAGTTGTCTCGAGTCCGTCATTCATTATAGCTAACTAAGTGCACAAAACAGTTTCCGTTGCATTGCGGCTTTGCAACATGACCCAAAACCATGTGTTTCCATTGAGCCAGTCTAGATCGATCTGTAGGTAAACAATGCATCGCAATGCAGTACTGCCCCTGAACGCCCTGAATGTGGGAAAACCCGAGCATTTGGAATTTCAAGCACTGTAACCGGAAGCCCGGGATTTGTCAGCGGGGGGGCACAAGCGCGGGCGCGGACAGACCCGATAGAAGGAGATCGCGACGCAAGACGTCACACCTACCGATCGCAAAGAGCTTCAGCCACATCCCTCCTCTGGAATCGGATCGTAGTATATTAAGCAGCGCAGGACGCCAGGGGCACATATCTTCTAGCGCATCACCTCAATCACCCATCTTCCACCGTCAATCCTAGGAACTCGACAGCAGTCTGGCATCCGCAACAACCCCTCTAAACTCAAACCCTAAACCGCATCGACCCCGCCAAATCACACAATTCGCATCAACAGCAGCGTTGCTCGTTCTGCTCATTGGAATCTTAATGGCGGGCTTTTCCACACCGTCCGTCCTCTCCCGACTTCTACGACCGTTTACTTCATCCACAACAATGGGCGTCTCCCCTTCGTCATCATCCGGCGCAGCCGCACCGGCTACCATCCCCGAGGGCGCCGAGAAGGCGACCGTAGCGGCGGGTTGCTTCTGGGGGGTAGAGCACATGTACCGCAAGCATTTCGGCGACAAGGGGCTGTACGACGCCCGCGTGGGATACATCGGCGGGGACACGTCGAACCCGTCGTACAAGGCCGTCTGCTCTGGCAACACCGGTCGTATGTCTTCTTAACACCCGTCCCCGCTGCTTATTATATTCACAACAACCGGTACTAATGTGAAATGTAAGACGCGGAGGCAACACAGCTGGTCTATGACCCGACCAAGATAACCTACAGCCAGATCCTGGAGTTCTTCTACAAGATGCACGACCCGACCACGCTGAACCAGCAAGGGCCCGACCGCGGTAGCCAGTACAGGAGCGGCATCTTTTATCACGACGCTGAGCAAGAAAAGATTGCGCGCGAGATCACGAAAAAGGTCAATGAGCAGTGGTGGGGCGGCAAGGTCGTCACGGAGATCCTACCGGCAGCCCAGTGGTGGGATGCCGAGGATTATCACCAGCTCTACCTCACCAAGAACCCCTACGGGTATGAGTGTCCTAGCCACTACCTCAGGAAGTTTCCTGATCTCAAGTGACTACCTCATGATGCACCAGAAAAGGATGTACACCACGAACAGCCAAGAGGGTTGGGAAATTGTAGCATATGAGCGATGATGTTGGTATAATACTTTTTTTTGGGTTTCTCCTTTTTACTTGTGATATTTACAAATAGTTTAGCCTGCGCATGTGACAGTCTTCGCGTATACAATACATTTCCAACTCAACACTCTTAACAGTCGCGTATAGGAAACCACTGAGTAGAGAATGTCTGTTGCGTCACACTGCGCTATTTCGCTAGTGTGGCGACTGGAAACCAAAAATCCCATGATATCAATAAAACCTTGCTTGCCAGCTTCCGACTCAACCATCATGTCTCCCAGATCGTTTACTTTTTCCGGTTCCGGTTGTTCTGCATCATGAGGATTTGAATCATGCGGACGAAGATGTTGAGGAAGTCTAGCTCTAGGCTAATGCTCTCGTTAACAGGGTCGGGCTTGATGACGCCGCGCTCAGCGAGTCGCGCGCGGTGTAGGATCTTTTGGACGTCGTAGAGAGTGAAGCCACCGAACAGGGCAAGACCACCGTACAGCCAGATGCTCTCAGTGAAAGCGAGGGTGCGGATGGCCGTAGCCGGGATGATGAGAGGTGCGAAGCCCGAAACAGCGACAATGGCAGCGCCAGCAAGCAGAGGACCGCCGATGTAGAGGTACTTCTCCTGCTTGGCAGTCGCGCCCACGAACGAGATAGCACCCATCATGGCGACAGTGTAGAGACCGGCACGGGCAATAAGGGCGGTAGGGGCGAACGACAGGAGTGGAGCGATGAAGGCGGCCTGGGTGGCGTTGAAGGCGGTCCAGAGAGCGTACTTGGGCACGTAGCTGTCACAACCGTTAGCATCTCAAAGCTTGCCTGGGAATAAGAGGAACACTCACTTGTCAGGATCAATGGATCTCGTTCCGATCATGGTAGCGAAGCTGAGGGCGAGACCACCAATAGCCACAACCCAGGGGTTGGTCACCATGATCCGGTACACGAAGCCGCTCTGGATCATCTGATACGCCGTCAACCCGATGATGCCAACGCCCAGACCAGTGTGCATGAACGTCTTATTTAGGTATGACCGCTCGAACGGTGGCATACCACCATCCTCTCTCGTCTCCCGGTTGAAAATGACGTTGATGGCCACCAGTGTACCGCCGAAGATGGCACCGCCGACCATGAGCTTCCGAAGAAGCTGTCCACGGTCCGCCTGGGGAGTCGCATAGCTCTGTGACTGGTAACCACGGGCAGCACCCGCTAGCCTGGCGAGGAGGTTGTTGTTGCCGGGCTTCCCGTTTGCTGTCCGGACGACGACTGATACTGTTCTCGATGTGAAAAATGTGTTCTTGGGAGTCGACTGATGGAACGCTCGGATCGCGGCTGAAGGGCTATTTGTCGTTTTCGCGAAGCTTTTCGCAAGCTGCGGCGCCCGCGAGGCCAGGCGCGCGGGGCCTTGCCGAATCGTAAATGTGAATGACATTGTCGATGCCAATTTCCTGGATGACTGACGACAAAGGGAATTCGTTGAAGGTGAGTTGAAGATGTTTCGCCTGTCCTTAAAGAGGCGAAGGAAGGCAAACGAGAATGACGTTTCGATGCGAATATTCGCTTAGCTAAGGCAAGTTGGCGAAGCTTCGAGCATCCCCGCGATTTTTGCGCCCGAGTTTGACACGATGCGGCGAGCAAACCCTAACCCTAGTTACCTCCCATCGGCTCTCAGCTGTTAGAGCCGTTTTACTCCGTACAGGGGTTATCCTTTCCCTCATGTGGAGCCTCGTATACCCTAGCCTCCCACCCTCCTTCCCTCGGTCGAACCGCTTTACCACGCTCACCATGGCCAAGCTCGCCGAGACGCCCCGGCACTGGCGCTTCCTCCTCCACGGCGGCTGCACTGAAACCTGCCCAGACCCCGATCAGCAGCGGAACATCTCGCAAAACCTCCAAGCCGTTGCCTGCAAGGTACGCGATGCGCTAATGCGGGGCGACAGGGCCAAAGACGCCGTTGTGCTGGCCGTCTCCGCCCTGGAGGATTGGCCCGTGTTCAATGCCGGGCGCGGTGCAGCACTCACTCGTGATGGGATCCACCAGGTAAGCGACTGCCGCGCCGCTATCGGCCTCTCCGCTTGCTGACACCCCGTGCTCTCCACTAAGCTTGAGGCGGGTATCGCGGACGGTAACTCGGCTAGATACGGGGCCGTTGGCTGCACCGAGGCGACCAAAAACCCAATTCTCGTTGCCAACGCTCTCATGGATCACGGGCCACATACCATGCTTGTTGGCCGCGCCGCCGACGAGACGACTAAAAAGCTCGGATTTGACGTAGTGGCCAACAACTATTTCACCACGCCCTTCCGCAAAGCCTACTGGGATCAGACTTCCCGGCTGGGGCAGCGAGATGCTGGTTCGGAGATGGGCACGGTCGGTGCGATTGTCCTCGATAGCTACGGACACCTGGCAGCCGGTGGATCGACCGGAGGACCAACCGGGAAAATAGACGGCCGCATTGGCGACACGGCGATCCTGGGCGCTGGCCTATATGCAGACGCACGATTGGGTGTTGTGTGGTACGTACCTTGCATGACTCGTTCCTTGAAACTGAACAGTGTCCCTAATACACTGGCGTGCCTCAGCAGCGGTGAAGGTGACCAAATCTTCAAGCAGTTGGTGGCTGCCAACGTCGCTAAGTATCATGCGTTAGGCAGCAGCCTTAGCGACGCTGCCCGCCAGGCTTTACGCCATATTTCTGCTACCGGCGCGTCGTGTGCCTTGGCCGCCACCTGCCTTTATCCGACCACCTTTCCCGTCCTTCCGTCTCACGAATTCTACAAAGATGATCAGCTTCTGATTGGTCACTCCCGCTACCCTACAACGTTGGGGCATACCTTGGCAATTGTTGAGTCTGGCGCGGACTTATTCTCACTTCAGCCAGCCGAATTTGTTGATGCTCTCACTAAAATCTCGACAACAGCGTAATTCTGTTGGATTGACCGGAGTAAGCAGTGAGGCGTCTAGGAAAGGAAGACCCCTTGACTGCGTGGAAGCAGTGGATCTGGCCAACAGGAAGCCATGGAAGCCATGGAAGCCATGGAAGCCATGGAAGCCATGTAAGCCACTGAAGTCATGGAATGAGCGCTCAGCGCAGGAGATAGGGAG